>JANJYP010065066.1:0-12473 GCA_024605115.1 Rastrelliger brachysoma
AAAAAAAAAACTTCAACTGAGATGTGATAAATTTAGATCTAAAAAGTGTCAGAGTGAGCCAAAAATAATCCCTGTGCTGTAAACATTACTACAATGCTTTAAAAGACACATTCACTCGATCAGCAATGTCACATTTTGCCTTGATGAATTCTTCAGGGAGCTGTGGGAGAATGAAGCATCGGATTGTTTACTGAGCGCCTAGCCTGGCTGATGGAAGACAGAAGAGCGAGAGAGAGAGAGAGAGAGAGAGAGAGAGAGAGAGAGAGAGAGAGAGGCTTGAGGGCCTTAGCTCCTCTGTAACCGCACTGATGCCAAGTGGTCGGCAGTTTGAAGAGGACACCTGAGACCAGCGCACCTGGACAATGAGCTGAGGTGTAACCCTAAACTGAGATGTACCGCTGTTTATCCCCCACGCTCTCCTTCTCTTGTTCTTTCCCATCCGTCTCCTCTCTCGCTTCATACATCTCCGCTCTCTCTGGACCCCAAGCTTATTTTCTCTATTCTTCCAACCCTCTTCTTTTGACTCTGCAACTCTCTCCTCTGCCTCTGTCTCACGTTCCGTCCATGCTTGTCCCGCTGGGCATTGCCAGGCTAATGCAAACATCCCTCAGTGTGAGTCATCTAGTCTAATCGCATACTTAACGATTAGCACCCACACATTTTCAGCAAGATTCATCACTCAGGGAAGAGAGGGTCTAAGCTCGTACTGAGACATTCCTGCATTTCTTCAGTTGCTATTTTCACACAGACAATACACTAAATTAGGGGACTGACATTTTGCGCAGCAGCTGACAGCGGCTAGCAGCTGTATGACTCAGTGACACAGAAGCAGTGCCCATGTCACCACAGAAAGGCAGCGTTATGGTGTTGTTGCCAAGGCTCTGCTGTCCAATACGCATCTGATCCCCATCATCGCTGTTGTAGAGCCACATGCGGAGGAGGCAGTGTGACGAGATGGGAATAGGGGACGTATGTGTGAGCATGAGGGTATGGTGGAAAAGTAAGAGACTCAAGAAATGAGGGATGAAAGATTAAGGAGACATTTCGGCAGATCAGCAGCAAGTTTGTTTAAGCTACACTGTCTCCCTCATAAAAAGGCCTTTAGTCAGCATCCTGTGCACTCCACCCATATTTTTGCACTCCATCCCCCATCAGTCATGTCACTTGGGATAAACGTACTCAGTCTGACCTCCACGTACACCCACACATACACACGTACACACACATAAATACACTTACATGCACACTGTGTATTATTTCTTTGATGCACCAACAACTGCAACTGCGTCTTTAAACAGCAAGTAGCACAAAGGACCAAAAATAGCACAGTGAGTTGCAGAGCAGAACTGCTCTCCTTGAGGAGGGGAGGAAAGAAGAGGAGGAGGCGGATGGAGAGCAGGAGGAGGTGCAGAGAGAGATGATAGGAAAAAGATGGCAGAAGGAGACCAGTTCTTCAAGACTTAGGCTCCCCTGCTGCGTTCAATTTCAAGTTAGTCATCCAGTGTCAGTGCCTAATACCCCACACACTCAATAATCATGTTTTCACAATGACATAAAACTTTATAACTGTTTTCACTTTACCCCAGTGGATTTAATGTAGGTCAATCTATAACATAATAGTTGTGACCACAGGCTGAGCATCTAGACCACAAACAATCAATATTAGAAGTGGGACAAATAATCAACAAAGGAAACATATTTGTGATAAGCTCTCTTGCAACAGCTGTCAGATGTAAGAAGGTGTTAGCAATAGGAAATGTTTCAAGTCTGACAATATTCAAACGAGTGTCTAGTTGCTGTTTCTGTCTGTGTTTTGTCCTAGTTTCTCTTTTACATAGAAAACTGGTTTAGATTGGATGAGATCTTCTACTTCTTTATGTGTTGCACACCCAAAATGACGTTCCTAATCAGTTATCATACATTCTGATGATAAATCACACTTGTTTGCTGTACTTACTATTGCTGGACTTGAGGTCTCTGTGGATGATGGGTACAAACGCCTGGTTGTGCAG
Source organism: Rastrelliger brachysoma (assembly GCA_024605115.1). NCBI lineage: Eukaryota > Metazoa > Chordata > Actinopteri > Scombriformes > Scombridae > Rastrelliger > Rastrelliger brachysoma. The sequence continues at coordinate 2,013 of JANJYP010065066.1, forward strand.
GTAGTCCATCCCTGTAGCAATCTGGACAGCCCAGTTCACCAGAACCCTCGGGGGTACCTTCTTTCCAGCCAGGGCCCGATTCAGAGCCCCCCCTCTGGCATACTCCATCACTAAGCACAAGTTGGGCTCCCGCAGGCAGACCCCACGGAGAGCGATTATGTTGGGGTGCCGGAGCATCCAGAACAACCTGGCCTCCTGTCGAACACTCTCTGCTGTGACGCTAATATCCTCATCAGGGTCTTGTCTGGCAGCCTTAACTGCTACTTCCTCTCGCTGCCACACTCCTTTGTACACTTTCCCAAATCCACCAGCTCCAATTACCTCCTCCAGGAGCAGTTCAGAGAAGTCTATCTCCAAGGGGCAGTCGCCCACCCCACCTGCCACCAGCCCCCCTGCTGTCAGCTGCTGGTAGCTGGCAGCATCCCCCTTTGTGACGTAGTTGCTTGGAAAGATACCCACCTTGTCCTGGATCTTGCCCGTCCACCAACCCTCGTCCCCTGACACCTTGGAGTCTTTGGAGAGAACCTCAAGAAGGTCCCCGCGCCGCAGGGTTAACTCCTCATCTGCTGTGGCTTCATAGTCGAACACTGCTGTCCAGTAGGGGTTGGGATTGGGGTTGGTGGCTCCGCAGCGGTGGCCAGGGTGGGAGTCTGGGGAGCCAGACGAGGAGATGGTAGAGGAGTTCCAGCTGCTGCCATTCTCCACTTGCACAATCGGGGCAGGACACATTGGTGGTGGAGGGGTCATATTTGGGGGCATGGATGAGGAGGAGGAGGTAGTAGAGGAGGGGGGCCCAGGGGGAATGAGGCAAGGGGGAGGCGGAGAGCAGCAGCCCCCACAGCTGGTGCAGGACAGGGGGGCTGCTGTGCTTCTCGTTCTGCCGTATGGGTTCATGGCAGCCTGACTGCTGTTTGACGCTGTAGGCCTGCCCTCAGTCAACTCAGGCACGAAATCCATACAGGGCCCATTGACTGAGAGGAGGTGTCCTCGACCACCAGTGAGGGGGAGAGGGGATCAGAGGATCAGAGAGCTGCAACTGCTCTCCCCCATCACATCTCGCTGTTGAAACTGTGCCAAATCCTGTCACTGGTTGCTGCTGTGCTGTTGCTACGCAGTGTGTAAGTAACATGTATTCCCAAAGGCAAGTTCATTCAGGGACAGTGTACATTGGGTCAAACAATGACACTCAGCAGAGCAGATCCATGAATTTATCCCCCCAACCTAATTGATTGTTTCCACAATTGTGTCTTTCCAAATGGCTGCCACAGATTATGAATATGTGTCTAAGATAAAGCAGGTGTGTTACAGTCCTTCAAAAAAGATGCCTTCAGTCTGATGAGTTCCCACTCAGCGAGTGAGCTATTAAATTAAATTCAGACAATATTCCTCTCAGACATTATTCCTCTCACTGGTCTCTCAATTGCTATGAACAATTAATACAACTCTTATATACTTAATATATTAGCAATTTCCAACAATTATCATAATTGAGCACCTAAATGTAACAAAAAATCTGTTCTCATTATGTCCACACAGGTTTTATTCTTTTGCCCTGATGAATAAAACATAACCAATACTGAAGTTAGTATCAGCCCATTGAGCTCTGAATGCTAGAAACACAGCAAAGCCTAACACACTCTGGGGTGATTGTTAGATTAATTTTAATAGGGAATATGGACTATATAGTCTGCCAATAAGAAACACAGTCTGTGTTTGATTTGAGTGAAATCCTCTGAGCAGGGGTCCTCATTATTTCTCATCCAGCCCAGTGTAGATGCACCTCCCCCGCCAGCCATCTCTATGAATATGGGCTGTTTTCTTTCTATATTGTGTTAGGAGATATCCGTGGATATTCGCCCTACATCCCTACACCAAGCCGGTCCAGGCTAAATCCTACCATGCATGAGCCGGTTCAACGTCCCTGAATAGCCTTTATCAAAAATGGCCCGTCCATTTTAAGACAGCTGGGGAATTGCAAAAACAAGCCGATGACAGAGCGGCAGGTATTCAATACAGAGCTGTAAAGTGGCACCATGATCAGCATCCAGCCAAGTCTGAGCACAACAAACCCGCCTCCGTGTCTGTACAGCGGCCTGGTTCAATCGCCTCTGCTCGGCTACATTTGTGATGGTGACTAGTAGTGGTCGGCTGGAGAGGAAACTCTTTCTCAGTGGACAGAGAGAGGGGATGCCAGCATTTATCATTATCCTGACTCCCTCTGTGCGCGCATGGTGTAGTTTCAGGTGATCAATCCAAAAAAAGAAAAAAAAAGAGAAACAGCCTCGTAAGCGGGAGGAGTGGATTTTTTTTAAATGTCCGCGACTTCTCTAAGAAACACACAAGCCAACACACGGTGGCAATGAAACGAAAAATATTGTCAGCGAAGGTTTGCGTGGAGGCATTGCAGCATTACTGTGTCTCTGATCCGACTGGACGAGATGAAATAAAGCCATGAAGAGCTCCAATTCGCTTCCATGTTTTCTTCAACAACCATCTAAATAACAATAATAATAATAGTTACAACCTAATATTATTAATAAGGTTATTTATGATAAGCGCAAAATGTTAAAAAGTCCTTGTTTGCGTCTTCCGCCCCAAACAAGCTAAAGAGCTTTATTTTAATACGTAAACAATTAAGGTTTACTGTAACCTAACCTGGACACTGAGGGCAGCAACATCCACCGACATCGTCGCATGGGCGTGTGGTTGCATCCGAGTAAGAAAGAGGGACCATCAAGATCCGTAACCCAAATTAAAAAAAGAGAGAGACACACAATTAACAATTTCCCTGTTGGTGCCACTCAGCCAGATATCCGGAGTTCCATCGTATCCAAATAGGCTTTTTCTCCAAAACGACGTGACATTTGTAGCGCCGAGCTGTCAAGTCTGTGGGGCTGACAGTGCATCCAAATACACCGGGGGTGCCGTGCACATACGTGGGAACAAGTGCCTGGCCTGTCACCGATCTACACATCACGGGGATAGTTCAGGCATGCGGGCTGTCTCCGTGCTTATCCCCATCATTTGTGTGTGTGGATCAGGCTGCAACTCACCGTGCTAGGACGCAGGGGAGGAAACCGCAGTCTGTTGGAGCGAGACGAGACTGTACTGATAGTGAGTGCACGGTTGCACTGTGGGTAATGTAGTTATTCAGGGATCTCCCGCTGACCTACATCATTGTGACAACTTACATACTTAAATAACTCATTATCAGGCTTTTTTTTTTAAACCAATGAACGCCCCAACTCAAAAGGCCTCAAACAACTATAGATTTAATATGATTTTTAAATATGAAAATATTGAATGTGTTGCTATTCTATCACATGTTCCTAAAAACTAACTTACAAAAAAACTCTATCCACTTTGTACTGCATTTACCTGACTTATAAATGTTACAGATTCACATTATCCTGCAATATATGATAATTAAAAGCTACAGCATGAATACAAGTTAATTCACCATGAACAGTTTTACAAAAATCTTCTTAGTTTAAGAAAACATTTTGAGTTCTTCTTCTACCACTGCCAGTGTCACCATTCCCAGATATTGATATTGGTTGAATAAAGCAAGAAAGGATGTCCTTGCAAACAATATTACAATAATTAAGAAAATCTTCTTAAGTTTATATACTCAAAACTTGGGTCCTGTTGCATGAAGGAAATCACAACCACTGTCCTCTGTGCTCAGTGTTTTGCACATATAGGCAAGTAAAGCACATACACAAAAATAAAAAGCTGGAGTGTGTATAACAATTAAAACTAACAGACTATTAAAACAGCCAGCTGAACAATTAGTTTTTTAAACCCAACATTTGATTAATGCTGTACAGTATGATAGCAGAACTAACTTCTTTTAATGTTTAAGTGATACTGACCCCTGGTGTCCAATGACGGAAACACAAAGGTTGCCAGTGGTTTAGTGTCCTGCCATTTATTTTCTTAGATATTAAAGGAGAGGGGGTTGATTCAGGTGCCTGAATCAACAATTAAATATTTTATTTCCAGAGGATCTGCTCAAAATCCACAGTACTTGTTTTGTGCATAAATGCATTATTAAAGTTTATATAAAGTTAAGTGAAAATCCAGCCATCCAAATTAATTAAATTGATTAGATTTTAAATTGATTAGAACTGATTATACTTCCACATTACAGACTTTTTAGTGTCAAAGTCTTTCTTTTGTTAATATATTTCCATCATAGCTCAACATTGTCTAAGGAAACCCAAAGAGGGAATTTGATGCTTTAAAAAAAGACTGTAAATATGGCAGATATCCACTTGAACCTAGACTACTGAAGTCTCATATAAGCATCAGGTACAACAACAGTTAGGTGTACACAATGACTGTATGGACACAGTTAAGATTTTGGTCTTTATTACAAACAGGAGGAAAGATAACAGCAAGGAAAACCTCCTTCAGTTTTCATAATTGCACCAGACCATTATTTTCTGAAAGTTTGGCAGACAATTGAAAAACTCTGAATTCATCCTTTAAGGTGACATATGCTCTCTTCTTTTTGATGGGATATAATGTTTTTTTTTAATTTATTTTATATTTCAAGCTTGGGAAAAACCTTTGAACCACAAAAATAGTTCTCAGATTTTCCTCCAGATATTTGGTGCAGCATATTGTTTATGCTTTGACAGGAAGGAGGGCTGAAGCTGAAGTCAGGGTCTTTCTGATGTTGAAGAGTCACACTTATAATTGCGGCAACTTCTTTCCATTACATAATCTCTGTGGTCCTCTGTTTTTGAGACAGCTGATAGAGCTACAGGACATGCAGCAGGATAGGTTTTGATCTGGTATTGAAGATAGTGATTAGATTTTTGTTGTCATGTGTGTGTGTTTATTTTAGTCAGTGTTGGCATGTTGTACCTCTTTTCTCTCACTGTTTTGTAGGATCACTCATCAAATATGTTTACAGGATATGTAGCCTACAATATTTTTATATAATATGTCAACAGTTAAGACCTTCAGCATGGTGCACTGAAACAAAAAAAAAATGCTGCATTTTATAATTCCTGTGCAGGCTACAACACAACATGTTCAAATTTTAGTTTTCTACAAAAAAAATCATCCCATTGACGTTTTTTCAGGTCTTCTATGACACTGTGCTCATACTCAGATGGTGCAGGAATTCATCACTGTGTCTTTGTGAGTATCGGATCCATTATATGTAATTTAATTTTACTTTGCTTTATTTAACCAGGCAGGTAAGCAGCTTTTTTTTTTTTTTTCAAAAGTAGTCTAACCCATGAATTCACCCTCGTAGTTATTTGACAAATACATAGTGTCAATAGCCAAAACTATTACTGGCTATCTTTATCTTTTATTTTATTGTGGTTACTTGTGCAACTTGTGTGTTTCTGGTCTGTTCTGGACATATTTTATAGATTTCAGGGTCTCAACAACATTTATTTTCATCTTACCACAGTTACATTTATACTTTTCTGGATCAAATGCTAAATATGAAGACATAACATTGCATTTTCTTGGTTTGGGGAAAACACAACATTAAAACACAAGTAGTGAAACTTTAGAAGAATTCAAATTAAGGTATGCAGCGTGCAAGGATGATCTGCTATGGGTATTAAAAATGATCACTGTGCAAAAGATGCTTATATATAAAAGTGGCATTTCGGAACATTTTACAGTTTAGAAATACAAAATGGAAAAATCATTATAAAAAGTGAAAATTATGATACTGATTAACAACATAAGCAATAGGTTTAGGACTAAGATTGAGTTAATAAAGCTATTAGAATAACTGACATAAACTGACAAGAGGCAGACGAGGCTTGGTTATGCTTAGCAGCCACAAGGTTGTGCTATTCACTAAAATTTGTAAGTGGAATCAATATCATAGCCAAAATAATCTTCATTGGCCAAATATCTTTACACACATAAGGAATTTACCTCCAGTTTACTGAATCTCAGTGTACATAATAACAACACCACAATCTTTAGAAATATACACAAACAATGACTGCATACTGTGAACATTTGAACATGCAGCATAGTAAATACACAAAGTGCTTCTCTGGTGTCATTCCTGAATGATTAATCCACCGATGTTTATTAGTTTATTGGTTTGTTGGTTTATTGGCACATTTCCAAATAAAAATCATAAATATAAAAAATATGTGTGTGGGTGAGGAAGAAACCTGCTGTGAGCTTATCTTAAAACTTCACCAATAAGAGATAACAGACAAGAAAACAGAGATAACACTGCAAAGTAAATTATTAAAATGAACATAAGTATCATTTGCATGTGTGTGTAAATGTGTGTGTGTGTCTGAAGGGTGGGCGGTTTTGGGTTTAGTTTCTGCTTTGTTTTGCTTGCTTTTATTGTGTAAAGCATTTTGTGCTACATTTTGAGAGTGCTATATAATTAACTGATTGATTATTACATTTTAAATGGGATTACTAATAATCTATAATTATATTCCTTCAATCAATTAATCAATCAATCAAGTTCTATTGATTTTATCTAACACCAAATCATAAGTCACCTCAAGGCATTTTAGACATTGAGCAGGTTTAGACCATAATTTAATTTAACTTTAAAGTCCCAACATTCCCACATGAGCAAGCATTAAGCGACAGTGGCAAGGAAAAACTTCCAACCTTTTCAACCTTTGTCCCATACAATACTACAGTAACTTCCTGTGTCTTTAATACCACCCCCACTAAAGCACAGTTTTATTTGCATGTATTGATTATCATTGAAGCCATGCTGTTCGGTAGTGCCCCTGGCGGTTACTATCAGTAGTGTTGCGCCATCCTTGTTTGCGCATGCGCAATGTGTGTACGGGGCGCAGCGGTGGAGCATTCTTGGCAACGTCTCTCTCGGTGAAACAGGCAGTCGACCGTCGGCCAACCAGTGTTTCCACAATGTCTGGAGATTTATTTTAACGGAGTAAGAGCCGAGCATTTTGGAGTGGGGTTAAGGTGAGTACTGTTTTTGTCTTTTATCTATGAGCAGTTTTTTAAAAAGCTGAATAGTGCGGGATATTCAAAAGCAAAACTGAAAAGTGGCGAGTGAAGTATAAACGCTACCAGCAGAGCAAACACCGAGAGAGGAGAGAGACAGAGGCAAGCAACTTCAGTCAATGCAGAGAGCAGCTTCTTACTACGGATCAGTGGGAAGCTTTTTCCCCCGCCTCTGAGCTCCACCTCCACCTACAGCCCCTCAAATGATTTAGATATATACCCTGAAATATACCACCACTCGCTTAAAATCTGTTAACTACAAAAAATATACTCCACAACCTCGACATGATCATTAAGACTTCCAATGCGCATGCTCATATCGCTATGCAGACTTCGGATTTGTAGTTTTTTCGTACCTGAGTTAATCACACTTGTGAGGGCCGAGAGAAAACAGCAAAACTACAAGATCCAGACAATGGGAGCTTTGTTTGGGAGCGGAGCTAGCCGGCTAGTGTAGCTTGGGACGAGCTTTGAATTTCGAGTAGTTGTGTGCTGCAATCGGAAGTTGCTGTATAGCTGGAGATTTGTTTGAGAGGAGGGAGCTGAATGGGAAATAATGTTGGCTTTGCATGGCTTGACTCCACGTAGTTTGTAGTAGTAGATGTTATTGCTGATTCAGGAATACCAGACTTGGTGAGTGAGGTTATATTGTGCAACACGTTTTTTAATTGTGGCAATAAAAAAAACAGGAGGGTTGATTGTGGTCTTTGCGTGTTTACACATGCACGCATTGTTAAGCTGTCAAAAAAGATGCGTGCAGGATTTGCAGGGTTCGCAGAGTAGGTAGGTGTGTGTATATTTGTGTGCGGGAGAGCGTGTAACATTATAATGAATGGGGAGGTGATGATGATGATGCCTCGGGGTGTCGTCTCCCTTTCATAGAGATCCCCCTGTGCTACTGCCGTATTCCCCAACACTCAGGAAATGACACGTCGAGTATCAGCATGATGGATCAGTCGTGCAAGAGCAGCAGACCATGGCAGCACTCCACATATTCTGGGCATCATTTATTCTGGTTGCCTCCAAGCTGGAACTAATGGAATAATTATTATAGAGGGCAAATGTGGAGTATGGTGTACAAGTGTCTTAATGTGATTATCCCAATGATTTCTAGATGTTAAAAGGTCAATGTTGGTTTGCTTAGCACTAGCCATTTGTGTCACATTAATGAAGGAAATGCAGCATTTGGTCTTTCAGATTCAGAGGAGATCAGTTTTGAATCAAGTGGAAAGTTTATGCTGAATAATAATGACATAGCCTCCTTGGATCAAAGGCTGCACACCAGACTGAGGGAGCGAGTTTATAGTCTCCATGAAGAAATATTCATCTTTTTCTTGGATGTTTGAAAACATTACACATTAAGAACAAAACCAAGCAGGCTAGCTATATATGGCCCATGAACATATCATTTTGACCACGTTCTTCCACTTGAAAATCTGAACCATGAAACATTCATTGGTTAAGTTTCAACTCGACACTTGAGTCAGAAGCACTTTTATTACACTTTAAGACACAGTCCATCCACAAAGCTAATTTTATCTCCTTCTTTATGGTCTTTTGTAACTCTCCACCTGTCTATCAAAGCAAAAAAAAAGAGAACAGATGAATAAAACCCACAGAATGTAGTAGAAGTTTTAGACACATTGATGTAATCTTAAAATGCAATAATTACAATCATGAAAATGTACTTTTATGTGCGTGAATCCAGTTTTCTCAGGCCTTTCATACAGCCAGGTGGGATGTTTCTAAAGTAATGTTGTAATAGACCTTTTCCGCTTGTCATTGTGTTACTAATTACATTAACAATGGCTGACACAGGAGGAATTCAACCATCATTATATTATATATTATTTACACCGGTTCTACTGTGACATTTCAAAGTGTCTTCTATGGAAAAAAAAGGCCTGCAGGGTTTGTTGCAACTGAAGATATCTACATGTTATTTTAGGCTAGCATCCAACATCCAGCTTCATATATTTGTTTTAAATAGCTTTCTTTCTTTCGGTGCTGCGCCTCTTATTCTTTAAAGCTCTAATTTTAACATTGCAGTGGAGTTAAGCACAGTCTAGTCTGAACACTGTGTCTGTGTCTTTATGTTTAAGTGACAAACGCTTTCCCAAATGCCGCACTGTTCTCCAAGTTAGACAGTTGGTGTCACATGAATTGAATCAAAATCTGCACAGCACAACTCTAAAGTCACTGTGCTAAAGCCTACACTAAAAAAAAAAAAAAAGGAAGGAAGGACAATATTTATGAACTCTCACCCAGATGGAAATTTCAAGTCATCAGCTCTACAACAATTAGGATTTGCTGTTATTTTAGTCTTATTAGGCGATAGTAAGAAAATAATCCAGAAAATATTGGATGATAAAAAGTTGCGGCTCTAGAAGTCAGTTTGAGAGTTGTGTCTAAAATGTTCAAATAATACAAATATATTATGGTTTCATACTTCAGCTTTACAACCAAACTTGTGGGAGGTAGTGTATGAGTCCATAAATATCACACATACCTCAGATTCTGCAGAATAAGTCCCGCTGCCAAAACCACACAATTTTCAAAAGCGCTGCTACATCCAACAGTGTTTGTGTTTATATTTTTAATTTCATAACTTTTCAAACCTCACGTTACAGAGTTGTAAAACACCTCCAGCACTCAGCTTGTAGTTGACTCCACAGGGTTAGAGAGATATTAATTGCGTACAGTCTCAGATCTTGAGGAACGTCTATTTTCTGCTACTTATTTTGTCGTTTCATTGCAAACAGCTGCAGGAACAAAAGGGAGCAGAATATGGGCCACCTGAGTTATTTCGCATGTAAACATAACGTTGAATCACCTCGTCCTACCTCGCTGCAGATGACTCATCAGCTGTTGATTTTTCTCTTTTCTTCTCCACAAAGGTTTAAAGTAACTCATCCACAGGCATGCAGTCATGTTTATCTGCTTGGTGAACAATAACATCTTTCCATGGGGGTCTCTTGTGATGCTTTTTTTTTTTTTTTTTTAAAGTCTGCGTGTTTGGCTCCAGCTCCCCTTTCCCCAATCGCGACACCTTGGCAGTCCTCCTGCTGTTTGTAATTTAAGAACGAGAAGGTTCTTGCCAGGTTTCTGTTTAATCCTTAGTTAAATAAAGGTTAATAGAAATGAACAATTTTGTGTTTGTGTGTGTGTGTGTGTGCGAGAACACACACGCACACTAAACCGTCTCACACGACATCCATCACAATCATTCAGTGTATCCTGATAGGTCACAGAGAGGGAGGAAGACACCTTAGGCTAAGGATGCCATCTGGTCTATGTCAGGGTGCATAGTGATGGCTGTGTGTGTGTGTGTGTGTGTGCATGTACACATATTTCTATGTGTTTTTGAGAGAACTGAATTTAAAATATTATCTTGAACTTGAGCTTATAGAGCTCAGCTGTTGTCAGCTATAGATCAAAGACATTCATTTTTTATTGGAGCACAGTTTT
>JANJYP010065072.1:0-21810 GCA_024605115.1 Rastrelliger brachysoma
GTGGAAACACAACACAAACCGTGTCGAGTCGAGTAGAGCTGTGCCGAGTAGAATAGGGCTGGAGTGTGTGGTGGAAAAGCGCCATATGTGTCAATAAGCAGTATCAATATCAGTATCGATAAATCCAAACAATACCCCTTGCTTTTCATAGGAAAACGCCCTACTGCCAGCTGACATCTTTTTCACTGTGGGTACGCAGGAGCCCTGTAATTTGAGAGTGGAGAGCTCAAGATGAAAAACAAGGTTTAAAGAGATCAGACAGGTATGATAGGACATGCCCATTTAAGATTTTATAAGTCAGCAGAAGCACCTTCAAGTCTGATCTAACAAGTATAAGAAGCCAATGAAGGACGGCTAGCGATGGTGTAACATGATCATTTTTTCTGGTTTAAAGATTCTTGCTGCTACATTTTGAATTATCTGAAGATTTTTAGTGGCATGTGGCACATCTGAAAACAGAACATTGCAGTAATCACATCTACATGAAACAAATAACAGTACATCAGCCCTTGGACAGAGATGACTTACGTTTTAGCATTATCAAACACATTAAAATGACCAAATGTTTTGATTTTGTTTCTCTAAGCATGGCAATCAAATGGCCATCCTTTTTTCCTTTCCATACTTATCAGGCTGGGATCAAACACAATATCTAGATTCTTGGTTAGCCAGAGACTTCCACCTGTCCTGCAGTACCCTGGCATTCCTCATCAAAATTAGCAACTAGCTTGTGGAGCTGTGGCTGACTCAAAGAAGCTGCAGTCTTCCACATGCCCTCTTGCAAAGGCCTTATTTCCATTATAATTTTGGAAACTGAAAAGTTTTGGAGCAGAATGTTATATGTGGGAAGTGTTTAACTATTATATTAATTATATTTACAGTAGGCTATGCATCTGCCGGCTTAAAAGCTACAAATGGAGTAACACAGTACCTTGATAAGAGTTGTCACTTTATGCTCTTCCCATTGTTGTGAAAAATGAAATGGCAAGCTGTCAATTATTTGAATGAATAATGACAGTGTATGACATGATGATAAGAGTTGTTGCTTTGATGCCAGCAGTCAGAGGCAAAGAAATGTTCTTGGCATAGACTGGGAGCTACATCAAATGAATTTGGGAAAAATCAAGTAAACACTCATCAACTAATCTGTTTTTGTTTTTTTAAACATTATTTATAGATTTATCTCTTGTGTTTGGGTTTCTCAAAATATCATTATATGAAATAACAATGAAAGTGACAGCTATGTTTGCCTTCTGAATTGGACTTGTGCTCGTTATTCTGTTTTGACTGCTGGTCTATCACACATTGTAGCATTTGTGGCATCACAAAATTCCCACAATAAAAAAACCTTAAGAGATGATTAATCAATCAGTCTTTAAAAACACATATTGTGTGATTCCATTAGTCTGCAGAACTCCGAGGCAACACAATCAATCCATACATGGAGGTTTATCAAAAGGTTTACCTTTTAAGAAGCTTATTTTAACCTGCTGGAGTTATAATCATCAATTACTTTGTGTGACCTTGGGTTTCACCTTTTGGTACCTCAAGTAGAGCACATCAAAGAAACTTCAAGCACTCCACATCTGGCCCTCTAGAAAAAGATGAAAAGGTGTAGCAACATCAGGCATTACTCTTAGAAGAGGTAATCTCCTGTGGTTAAAAGGTACCTCAAAATATAAAGGGATAGTGTTGAGAGAGATGAGAAGGAGAGGAAATCTCGATCTCTCTATTCAGAAATCATTACTATTTTCTTTTGAATTCTCCTCCAGTACAGTACACTAATATTTTGTTATGGATTTTTTTGGGTTTTTTTGTTATGTTTTTACCTGTAAACCTATATTTCCATGATATACTAGCACTGCTTTGACTATTGCATTATGCAAAACATTTAGGAGTTAGATGATTTGCTTTGACCTGTGAATATGACAAAAGCTCTTCTGGAAAACTCACCACACAAAAATTTCTACAATAAACCGGAACAGTCTGGAAGACTTTTATTTCCATCCTATGAAAATATGAATAAATTATTCACCACACAAAGTACTTTGAGTCTAACACCGTAATCACAGTATGTGGCTCTTTTCCATTTTCTTCACTTTAGGAGATAACTGTTCATGTCCAGATTCCAGGGTCATCTTAATTAAATGATCTTGATTTAAGGCAACATGTTACATGCTGGGCACTGCTTAATGTTTGCCAGTGCTATCATCAGATAAGGGTCATCCCGTCCTCCCTGGGGATGCTGTGAATGCTGTAGCAGTTAATGATTTCCCAGGGGACCATGTCAATCCATGCAATATTCAAATGTCACTTCTATTTAATCATTCAATTAAAGAACAGGTGATTGCAAGTTGTAATAGCAGACTCTCCCATGCTGAAATCACATTTAGGAAATTGCTTTCCATTGCCAAGATAAAAATGTAATGTCCCCCTCCAATTAAAAATGTCTTTCCTTGTCCTGGATGTTTGAGTTTCACATTCATCTGTTGAAAGGAGGAAGTTTTTCTGTGTTCATTTTAAACCTCAATTTAAGGCATATACCAATGAGCATGATGTGTTACGTCACAACTATTTAGAGCTAATAGTAGTGATAGTAAACTGTAAATTTAAATTTTAGTATACATGCACTTATTATGTTTTTAGTAGTTTTTGGATCACAGTGGAGTTCCATGGCTCAGAGGAATACAATATATCAGGCTCTGAATGACTACGTTTAGGTGGGATCAGTTCAATGCTGGTTTTGACACAAGACTTGCTGGCAAAAAGAAAATGTAGAAAATAGTCATACAGAACATTAAAAATAGAGGAGAGCTGAAGATGTATGGGCAAGATGGTTGATAAGGAATACAAGATACATACAATCTCAGGCAAGGGTTATAAACTTTTTGTGGTGATATATCACCCTTTACAGAATTCTTGGCATTTCCTCTCTCTTCTTTTTTGCATAATTTCACACAGAAGTAAAGCACTTCGGATTCAAAACAGAGCTGCAGAGATGTCAAGCAAGTTTGCACTTTCTTTTGAAGAAGATGTCTTTTCCACCATGAAACATTTTCAACAGTAGTAGGGCCAAAAAGTTAAATAATGCAATGGTACAGTTCTTAAATGGAAACTTTATCAGCTGATAATCAAACAGTGGAACTCTGGCAAAATGTTTAAAGAGACTAGAAAGCTACGCTTTCATCAGCCAGTCTAAATGACTTTGATGAATACCACGCCCATTTCCCTGCCCCTAACACCACCCCCAATTTCTCCCTTCTGTTCTTCCATTTCAACATATGAATACACTTAGAATATGAATACAGATGGGAGGCATTAAACAGAAAGCTGTTTGATTATTTAACAAGAATGCTGAGCATTTTCACCGAGACAGTCACATGCCACAGTGCGATTTCACAGAGGAAGAAGGGGGGGTTGTGAACAGCTACTTCGAGGTACAGAAAAGATAGGAGAGAATTACAAAGACGGAATGAAATAGGTTTAAATGAAGAAATTGAACTGAGAGAGCAAACACATCAGATGGGGCATATGGAGGCATAGAATTACAGAGAAAGACTGAAATAAGATTAAATTAAGGAGAGAAAAATGAGCAGCAAAATGGGGAGTATGAGTGAGAGAATATGGGAAGAAAGCGAGAAATGTGAGTGTGATAAGATGGCATGTGTTTAATAATAGTGAAATCAGAGTTTCTCAACCCCTGACAAGAATTTAGATTAATCATCCTTTTAAGGTTATAGGACAGGGGGTTTCAAAACATGATAGACTGAATATGATACAATATGATCTGACCAAAGGATATATTTCAAGTTGAATTAAGAGATTAAAATTGAGAAAAACAATCTCCTTAATAATATGATGCAGGTGATTTATATGTTTCAGCAGCTTAACGATTGTTTGGTGCAGTGTAATTTGAGGAATACTAATAGCATTAAAAACAATAAATAGCTTCACAAAAACATCTAATCTTGACACGACAACTGAACCATCTACAGGAATCACAAAACAAAAACAAACAAACCCACAGTTATGTAGACCAATAGCTGAAAATGACTGGCTTATAGAACAAGATGTTTTGGAAATGAGGATTAACCCTTTCTTTTACAGTCCCCTACCTACTATCTATTTACCATTATAGCAATAAGGTAAAAAGAAGAAATTACAATGTAACTAACACAGGTAAAAAGTAAACTACAGTGCAAATACTAAATATAGCCTTGAAATATTTTAATTATTTCTAAAAAAAAAAAAAAAAAAAAAAAAAAAGATTACTCATGAAATAGTAATTAATGAGTAATTACTACTGGCATTATGAAGGTAGCTACTGTAAAATAATGATTCAATTACTATGCAAAAAGAAAGAGAAGATGAATTAAAAACCATTTACCTGGTAGTATTATACATGCAGTTGCTGTTTTAGCTAGTAATAACTCAATTCTTTATTATGCCTGATTTTATTTAGTATTTACTTTACAAAACAACAGCACAAACAATATCATCAGGGTCCATCTTCTTTTTTAAATTTTCTATTTAAATTTCTATTTAATTGTCTATCTACCAAGTAAATTAGATGAAAGTAAGAGTAAAAAAAAGTCTGGCTTGCTTCGGTAACACACGTGACACACTAGGGTCACAGGCAAAATAAGAAGAGATGGGACACCACAATGAGTAAAAGGGATACATGAGCAAGTTTAAACAAACACTATATTAAACATACATGAGAAAATAAACAGTTTACTGGTGGCAGACTCTGTTGTTCTTATTTGAAATGTCTTTTAACTGGGTGCACCCTATTTAAAAAAAAATTAAATTAAATTTAAAAAGTTTGCTCCACCCCACTGGTCGAGAAGACAGTTTTAACTTTTCATCAATATCAATGCATAATGCAACTTTTCACTGCTGACTTGTTAAAAGATAACTGCTGCTTTGAAATACTACACATGAAATGTCTGTTTCACTTTTTCATAATGAAAATAAAATCATGTAGACACATTACCACACAGCGTCTCTTGTGTGAAGGAGGCAGGCCATGCAGTGCCTTAACCAGTAGCAACTCAGTTAAACTGAAATGAACCAATTAAATCTGAACTGAAGAAGAAACTGTGGTAGTGTGTGGGGAGACAGAGCAGCATGAAACTCAACATGAGATTTTAGAGTTATTAAACTTGAAAAAAAGAAAAACACTTTATATACTGTTGAACAAAGGAACGGTGCAAGCAGATAAAAGTCAGGTGAATCATTGAAGCGATCCTGGGAAACCTTTTATATTCATTTTCCAATGGATAGTTGAGATACTGGATTAAACTACCAAGTGAATGGGTTGTAATTTCTCTCTTTTTACATCGTAATTGAGTTATTATTATACTGTAGTTACCTTCATAATGCCAGTAATAATTAGTAGTAAGGCAGAGGAGTTTAGTAGTAGACTAAATGAAAAAAAATATAGAATATTTTCCCGTCATGCTATCTAAGCCTGGATAAGGTAAACGCTAGAGACAAAAGAGAACACCTTAACTCTTCATTAAGAACCTGAATTATGTGGTAAATCAGAAATAAAGGAGGACAAAGGTGAAATTTTGCACTTAGTATAAAGGGATATTAAACTGCATACACTATATTAAGCATAAAATATTAAAATCTAAAAGCCTGAGTCATAGGGGCAGGGAGGATTAATTTCTACCTAGACACTCATGTTAAAGGGACATGTGTTGGTTTTGATGAAACACCTGCAGTACTGAGTTCATTTTTCAAATTTTCTTAGACCGCAACCCTAGAAAAAAAGAGGAAGAATCTCTTTTTAAAACAGCACTTCTCAAGAAAAAATATGAAGACAAGGCCGAGGAGATAGACAAGGCAGATCAAGAAAAGGTCAAAGACAAAAATATGAGATGAGATGACTTCTGAAAATGTGTGCTGATTCAACTTCTCTGAGACATTGCAGAAAGCTGCTGAGGAGAAACAGCAGCCAAAGCTTGGTCACCTTTTTCAGCCTTAACCTTGGAACAGGCTGACGTCCGTGCTCTAAAGACATGCAAAGAATGAGGAAATAGATAATGGGAAAGATGGGATGTAGGGCAGGTTATTTTGCTTGAGGCAAGGCGATATTTCTGCCATGCAGGGCAATTCTGTGTGGTCTGTTAGGTATAGGTCATATTGAAAAAAAAAAAAAAGAAAAAAAAAAAAAAAAAAAAAAAAANAATCAGCATTGCAATTCTCTGCTGCTAAGCCACAGAATTAGGTATAATGACACATTCTGACATGAGGCAATACATCCCTTGTTACAGGAATAGAGATGGGTCACCGTACCATGACAAGGTGATTATCATTATTTGAATAAACATTATGATGACTACAACCTAATGTATGGGTGTAACTTCAGGCCAAATTGCTGAAACAGCTCAATAAGACAAACAGTTGAATATTATACAAACAATTTGTAACAGTTTCTTATATATTATATTGTATGCTTTATATATTCTGGTTACTGTAGTTATCCTTGTTTTTTGCTTTCAGACTGCTCTTCTGATCCAGTGTTCAATTGAACTATATCCGAACAGATCCCCTGCTCACAAAAACAACAGCTTTATGTCTTTAATTATACTTAAGCAGCCTTGGATTTAATCTCATTCTTGATTAAAAAATACATTTCTATTCCATCTACATACTTATTCATATAACACATAAATGAGCCTTGTAGTACAATATAATAAACAGTGTTACTGCAACATGCTAGTTACCGTAGCTCAACATGCTGTTAGGTGGTTGCTGTTGTTATCCTGAAAGCTGTTAGCTGATGGTACAGTATAAGCAAGTATGGAAAAGTAAATATATGTTCACCTATTTATCTACTCTGCCAGTTATTTGACGTGAATATTATACAACTGAGTTTCATCTATTTTCGAAAAATGTTACCCCAGTACAGATTTGACTTTCGTTTTAATGTGAAACTGGGGCAGCAGCTTAACTACCTGGGGACCAGGCCAGGTTTAGTTTGTAGTAAAAGTTCACACACACACACACACACACACACACACACACACACACACACACACACACCTTGAGTCTGAAAACACTAGGAGCAGGAATGTGGCTTCATCTGGTTTTGGAAAGGTATGAATAGGGCAGGTTAGATGAGGCTTTATGTAGCTGTACAATTAGCTTGTTGCTTTGGTGAGAGTAGGATTCAATGGCATCTTAAGTATGTTAGGTCATTGCTAGAGAATGATGTTATTTATTAAAAATCTACAATCATAGCAAAAAACTTCACTAATTTCTTTTCAATACATTATTAGCAATGCCATTAGAAAAAAAAAACGTATAAAAACTAAAATAATAATATTATTTTCAGTTTAGGGTTAATGTCTTACTACACACCACTGGGAAGAGCAGTATTTACAAAACTGACTGAGGTCAATTCAAGGCCTCTGTAGATTGATATTTTAAAAATGCACTCATTAAAACAGAAACAGAAAACACTGATAATAATTGACAAATTGATTGACAAAGTTGTGGGAAAATGGAATGATATAACAAAACGTAAACCTCTCCGGTCTGCAGGTACTGTGGTATGACTAAGGCTAGACTGAATATCGGGCTAGTGTGACATCTGTTTTCTCCTTTTGGCTCAGTTTGATTCATATCTCCACCCCATGCATGTCTGTTCACTTACGATCCACAAGGGGCACAGGTCAATCATATTTAGTGTGGTGAAGCAGAAAGCAGTGTCACAAAGTGGCCCATCAATGCCCAATTACTGACTTAAAAATTCTCAGTCAGTGACTCTCAGGGAAAATTTGACCAACGGAGACACAGAAATGTCAGACACTGAGAGATAAGGAGATAATGGGAGAATTGCCAGGCTTACAGGTTAGTGGTTCAAGTCGCTGTTGAATCCTTCTTCTCCCACTGCAGGTCAGGTCCTGGGGGAATCCACTTAATCAGTAATCAAGATACAAAGCACAGGTTGGGGCACATAGAGTTGAAAGCACTTGTCAAATTATCCGGAGAGTATTGATCCAGTATTGATCTGAGTGCAGGAGTGGGCGCAGTCCCTGGTGCTGAGTGGCATGGTCTTGCTCAGGCTGGAGCTCACAGTATACTGTCTCATCTTTTCCCAGGTAGTGTGAAACTGCCTAGACAGGGACAAAGCAGATCCATGTGATGATGAGACAGACAGTTTGAAAGTAGAGTGGAGGGGAGAGAGTATGTCAAACATGAACAATAATCCCTGAACAGAGGAGAAGGCCCACAGCAACACTTTATCAGCTACTTACAATTGCTTCCTGAAACCTTTCTGAGCTTTTTTGCAACAATTCAAACGTAAAGTCATGTGATTATGGTTCTCATGACTACTATGTGTTTGCAGCAGCCCTCATGTGACATCAACGTTATGTATGAATACCCTGGAGAGGTCTACTGTATATATGTCTTGGAACACTCACATTCGATAGAACTGATGAAGTAAATGCCAACAATTCCAGTTGCCTTTGACTGAGCACTTCCAGATAAATGACGCACTGTGCATTCCATAATCAAAAGAGCAGAGAGTTGGAAAAACATGAGAGTTAGCTATCACCCTAGGGTGACTAATTTAAGTGTATAAAAGTAAGGGCATTGGAAAACAGATGACACGCATAGGGAAGGAGTGGAAAATAAAGGTAGCATTCAAATCACTGGGAACCCCTGTGTATCATTCCTTATGATACTTTTCTATATTCTTCAAATTCTTATCCTTATATCCTGTTGCTATGTGAAACAACAATGGGATGGATTAAGTGGCAATGTCACTATTCTTAGTACAATGGGAGCATACCTATGTTCCCCGGGTCCTATGTTCCCCGGTTATTTTTGAAAAAATCCCTATGTTCCCCGCAGATATATTTAGCCTATTTAAATTTAATATAGCCTGCCGGGTATCATGTCAAACTCAAGGCCTGCGGGCCAAATCTTTTTTTAAACAAAACAAAAAACAAAAAGACCGGGGAACATAGTGATTTATATACAGCAGGCTATACACATTTTTATAATACAACCGGGGAACATAGGACCCAGGGGACATAGGACGTGGTATATAATATACATAGGGATATACATACTGTAGAATATAGCCTATATTTTAATTATAAATCCGGGGAACACAGAGATTTTCAAAAATGACCAAGCACCAGGACCCGGGGAACATAGGGATGACCCCAGTAAAATAAATACACAACTGAAAAAGAAGAATGAACCTGGTGAAACCAAACATATGATGAGGCACTATTTGATTAAAGGTGACAGAACAGTAGCCATCATGTCTGACATTACAGCAAGAAAAGCATGTTTTTGGATCACAGTTGTTGCAACATTAGCAATATACTGACCTGTCTGGAATCATTACAAGAGGCTTAAGAGGATGTTGGAGGAAATAGTCAATCTTATGTCTTTATTTTTCCAGCACTGCCAACTCTTACATATTGACTGTGATACTCAAGACTCAAGACAACTGAGACGTAACTGACACTTTTCACATGCTCTCATGCCAAACAAATTCATAATTAATAATGCTGCAGCTTAACAAGAGAACACTGACAGAGCACAGACTCACAAGAGAAATGTACACAGATCTATTACATTGTAATTTATTCCCATCCATGCTGGTCTCAGTAACCTCAGTGAGTGGCTCTTCAGATGCCAACACAGTGTATCATTTAGGGGTGAAAAAGCACTTACAGTTGGTATTTAGGAATATTTGTTTCATACAAATATATATATTTTTTTAATTATTTGTATGTGGGAACAAAAAAGACATGTAAAATAACAGTATGCAGGTCAGGATATTTATATTACTATCTCTGTCTCTCTCCTTTGCCCAGCTCTGCTGTCTGTCTTGTCTCCACTGGAACAAATCTCATGTCAAGCTGAGGTCAAAACTTGGTTCTGTTATTTATTTTTGTCTTTGCCTTAAACTGACAGCACCTAATAGCAGATAATATTGGGGTAGAGAGGCTGGACTCAAATCACGGACAATGCAGGATAGTGGCAGGATTTGAAGGTGCTGGGGCACCATTATTTTTACTCACACCTAGGAGCCATCCACATGAACACAGGTATTTTTGAATCCATGTATTTTTCTGTGTGGTTTGGCCTTTTGTCCACACGTGATCGCAGTTGTGGAATCCTGAAACCTGTATTTTTTGTAACTTTTTTTTAAAAGTCTGGTTTCAGCGGTTACATGTGGACAGGAAAACTGCAATTATTCTCTTGTCATCATTGTTTGATGTCACTGTGTGTGACGGTAAACATTAGACGTTAGTGTGTTGCCATGGAGACTGTGGACCAGCTGACAGTGGAGACTGGCTTCTAATTGGCTAAAATGACCATGATGTTGCTTGAGGTGGATTTCTGTGGTTTCGTGTGGATGGAGATTTATTTCACACTGCTGGTACGAACAGAGGTTTTTTTGTAACCAGAGGTCAAAAAAAATTTGCTTTCAAGCTCTGTAGTGGCTTGATAACAAGCTGATCATTTGAATCAGGTGTGTTGGAGCAGGGACACATCTAAAACATGCAGGACAGCGGGCCTTGAGGACTGGACTTGAGAACCACTGCCCTAGAGTTTAGGGGACGCCTCATTATTATTTTGTCCGTCCCACATTTAAATTGCTTCGGACACCCTTGCAAATATGGTATACTAAGCAGTAGCAGTTTTGGGAGGACAGTCCAAAGATTTCCTTAGCCTAGCAAACACCACCAGATGGTGATGATGTGATAGACTATCAAGTCACAGACAGCAGTTCTTTATGCCCTCTTATTCACCTTGCTATCATGCAGCTTTTTTATATAGAAGCCAGCTGACAAGTACAAGCTTTCACCCACTCATCAGCATAAAGCACTATTAGTGAAAAGAGGCTGAGCAAAATCATATTAGATGCAATGTGGAAGGGTCTCATCACAATAGATGCCTTTTGGAAAGAAGCAAAACAGGGGAAAACTTTCTAGTTCAGTCATAGACATTTATTGTCAAAGAATTGACCACTGATGCCATTAGGTTAGGCTGCTAGGACAACTAATCCGCACAACACAAATAATAGCAAAGATTTGGCACAAATGGTGGGAAGTTTTGGTGGTGGAAGCAGCTTTGGCATTAAAATGAATTGTAATGAGCATATTGGATTAAAATATCCACTATACATCTGCATAAATATGACTTGACATTACTAGTTGGTGGCCAAGCCAGTGAAGAATGAGTCAGTCACTATGAAGCATGAATGAAACTGCTTATGCCAATCAGCTAATGCAAGTGCAATGCCAGTGCTCTGCCTAACCTCTATGCCCCGTTTATTTTCAGTGCAAGTGATTTGCTCTGCATGTTACTCTAATATCTGATGTATTATTGTGTCACTTAGGTAAGTGGTTATTGGGTTACTATATTCAAGTTTTATTTTGCACTATACAGTAAACTGTGCTTAAGAAATATCACAATTACTTCACAGGAGTTACAAATGTTCACTTGTACAGAGAAAAAAGCTAAACCATTATAATAAAACCTTCTACCTCCATAGATCTATGTCTTATACAAACCAGGATAAATGCTTATTCAGTAGTGAGTGACAATGGATTGTGTCTTGTTGTAAATGCACAAATGCTCCCTCAAGTCTGCCATAGCTAATTCTTCTTTGCATCCAGTTAATGCTGACCCCCAAATCAATCTTCACAGAACACAAGATAGGTTCAACACAACAGTTTTGAACTGGTGTGTCAGAAATTATGCCCACATGCACATACAGTTGTGCAGTTGTTTCTAGCTGAGGCATGTTCCACTACTATTCATAGAAAATCTATCCCTCCTGCAGTGATGTCTACCAAACNTTGTGTCAGAAATTATGCCCACATGCACATACAGTTGTGCAGTTGTTTCTAGCTGAGGCATGTTCCACTACTGTTCATAGAAAATCTATCCCTCCTGCAGTGATGTCTACCAAACCCTCTGGTATAAAGCAGGTAAACAAACAAAAATAAATAAATAAGATTAACACACATATCTTGATCAACATCAAGTAGATTTCCATAAAGAGAACACAAAAGTGTTTTTTTCTGATATTCAGCTTGATTTTTTTTTCCATTGTATTTTGTATTTGGGGTCAAAGTAAACACATATATTGCAGGGTTATTATAATTAGCTTTTATTATTAAAATAATTATCTCAACTTTGTGGTTAACATCTGGCATGGTAAAGACCAATAAAATTATATGTCCATAAAAAGTCATTTCCATTCTTGATTTACTGTCTTTTGGATAGTTGCCTTGGCAGTAGGTAGTGACATGGTCTGTGCTAAAAGTCCCCATTGGGGCAGTATTGAGGGTGTTTTCAAAACGTGCACATGCACTCTGAGGCAGGACTATCACCACGCCATCTGTAGTCACTCCACAGGAACATAACCAGCACCATTTATTGCACATATGATTACTGGTTGCCATACTTTTTTTTTCTTTTACAAGCCATCTGCTCAGGAGAGGTGAGAAGGGATTTGTTAAATGGAAGACTGCAGCATATTGACTCTCTGCATTAACACATAAATATCCTTACTTAGCACGTGGCAGTATTATAATTGTGTAAGGCAAATCTGTTCATTCTAATGCTTTTGTTAGACTGATCTTAATCTTTGTATAATTAACAGTTATATTATCTCTGGAACAGGTAGGAGATATACTGTAAACATCTGCAGTCTGCCTTCTTGCCTGTTTACAAAAGCAATTTTGTTAGTCTATTGATGCAGCCTGAGGCTGATTGTGTGGACACAAGTTAATCCAAAGAAGAACTAAGCCAAAATCTGATAAACAAAACATGAAGTGTAAAAGTCAAATCAATATCTGACATTGGGGGTAAGTGGTACAATGGCGTTATTGTATGCATTTATCTACCCTGTGCTTTAATGAATTTGTTTTTACTGTCATATCTCTTGTCTAATACAAAATAAATGACATAATGAAACAGGAATCCTTTGCGACGAGCTGTGACATCCCGTGGAACACAAACCTCAACCTCACCTCAAATTTAGATTGTATATCATCCCTGTTTTGGGTTGTTCACAAATAAGTTGGTCTTTTTGGGTGAATGATGGGATCTGGCTCATACATCTGAGTGGCCTTGATTTTGTGAATGTGTGCTTTTTTGGCAGGGAGGAGGAGTGGAGGATTGAGCCCATGCACCCATTGTGTCCGACTCATTTGGTAACAAAGCTTTGGAGTCAATTTTAACAAGACTGGCAGAGTGTCTGTCTCCCTCTGGTGCGTCACAGTGTGTTTTTTGTGTATATGCAGCTGAGAATGAGTGTCTGATTAACTGGTACTGTTGCCTGTGTAGAGTTGAAGCCTATGTAGCTATAACACTTAATGAATTGTTGTTGCGCTTACACAAAAATATCTGTAACTTTTTTTATACTATATATGCAAAATTATTAAACAGTCTAATGAATTGAAGGTGTACTTACAAGACTCAATATTGTTGAAGAATTATGTCGTATTATATGGTTTACATCATAATAATCATTTGATGTGAACATTTAGCTGATTTAGGTGATTTTTCTATGCGTTCACACTAAATGATTCTGCATTACACAATTTACATCCAATACATTTATCCATGCATGTTCTGTTTAAACTAATCACAATTATTTACAGTGCACATAAAAGTTCAATCTTCCTCATTTGTTGACATTGTCTTTGCCACCAACATTGCTCTACTGATTAGGATAACATAAATTATGTGATGTCAGTATAACTATATAATAAATATATTTTAATGAACAAATGTAGTAATCATCTCACCGATAATTGTGACACAAGTTTTAATTTAGTATTTTGTAAATGAGCCCGTAAAATGGTCAAACTCCAATCTGGCAGCACTATCTTCATGAGAACTCCTCTTGCTTTGACTGCACTTGTGATTAAACGTGTTCTGAAAAGGTGTAAACAAAAAAAAGAGCTGTGCCTCTCTACCCAGCTCTTAAATGGGTCCATTTGGCAGAAGCAGACCACTTTGGGCCAAAGATCAATGATGGACTTTGTAGCTGTCTCATTAGACGTGAGGTGTTATGTCGTGGGTGAGGAGAGGGGCTGAGCTGTCAACCGACAACCACCTGGTGGTGATTTGGATCAGATGGTAAGGAGAGTTACGTGCAGTGTACAATAGTATGTTATGTGTAGTGTGGATTTCTTTGAACATGTTTGTCCAAAATTGCTTCAACTTTCACCTCTAAGCTGTTTTGAAAACAGAGGTTGGGGACATTTGGACACTGTTCAAACCCTACAGCATGGACACCAGCAGTGTGGAGCTGTCAGGCTGAAAAGGAGGCCACCCAAGGCTGGTTGGCACAGAGCAGTTCCAGACTCTGGGGAAAGATTTCCACAGGCCAACAAAGTTTCATATGCCAAAAGGGTACTGTGGTTGCAGAAGCAAGAGGCTGTGTTTAGAGGATGACTTTTGAATGGTTTCGGGGTCTGGATAGCAATTATTAAGTTGGATGGGGAAAGAGTGGGAGGATAGGGCTACTTCAGCAGAGCAGAATGTTGCTGATTGAACAAGGGAGTGGGGACTGAAAAAAGTTTAGGTAGGATTCATTTTAGTGTGTAAAATTAATTCTAATTATTAATATTATGACTGCATTTCATATTGTATGCCATATGTAATACCTGCCTCATACATTCACTCCATTTTATTTAACCAAATCATATAAAGTCTTTGTAATATCTAGATCAGGTTTATATTTTCCTCTAAAAATGCAGTCCCAGCAGTGGCAGTTTTTGGTACGGGCGAACAAGGCAGCCACCCAGGGCGGCATATTTTCATGTCACATGGGGGGCGGCACAAGCACTCGAAAAAAAAATTGTAAACATATACAGTACATATCACTGCATGGAGAATTGGAAAACGTGCGCCCCTTGTAGCTGCAGGCGCCCTTGCTGCTAGAAAGACGCTATGCACAGAACAGCATACATGTCACTGTACGGAGAATTGGAAAACGTGCGCCCCCTGCAGCTGCAGGCGCTCTTGCAGCTGGAAAGACGCTTTGCACAGAAGCTGTGCAAGGAGAGGAGAGGGGGAGGAGGGGTGCAGGGCGCAGTTCAACTACGGGTCTCAAAACACAGCAACAGTGCGATGGACAGAAAAAGGTTAAAACCATCGGGCACCCAATTTCGGAAGAAAAGAACAGAAGAGGAGAAATTAGCAAAAGATAAAGGTAACTGTGTTGTCTTCCCTGTATTATTACGTGTCCATGTCATGGTGAATGAAGGGCTAACTTGTTATGTTAGCCTTGATATGCTATGTTTCTACAGCAATAATTTGGGCAGCTAAAGTTAAGTTAGTTTATGCTGCTCTTGGAAAGAGGCGAGGCTGTTGTGTGTTAATTAGATCAATTACACGTTATTTACATATTAAATAGCACAGATAAACTTCCTCCACTAACCCTGCAGCTCCACTTCAAACTTGTCTCAACCTGAAATTAATAAAAAAAACAATCTATGATGATGATGATTATATTTATGTTAATGAGGCTCCTCTCAAAAAAAAAAAAAAAAAAAAAAAAAAAAAAAAAAAAAAAAAAAAAAAAAAAAAAAAAAAAAAAAAAAAAAAAAAAAAAAAAAAAAAAAAAAAAAAAAAAAAAAAAAAAAAAAAAAAAAAAAAAAAAAAAAAAAAAAAAAAAAAAAAAAAAAAAAAAAAAAAAAAAAAAAAAAAAAAAAAAAAAAAAAAAAAAAAAAAAAAAAAAAAAAAAAAAAAAAAAAAAAAAAAAAAAACAGCCAGAAGATTTTAGGTCCAGTCATAACTAAAAGTGTGGCAAGCATAAAATACAAGACAAGGAGCTCATTTTTCCTCATTGAAAGATATGTTAGATAATTAAATATGGCATGTTAGGTTAATTGAAGACCCTAAATTGCCCATAGGTGTGAATGTGTGTGTGAATGGTTGTCTGTCTGTATATGTGAGCCCCTTGGGAGAGGGTAAAGCATTTCAGAAAATGAATGAATGAATGACATAGCATGTAAAGACATGTTCACTTAAATTTGCAATTCATGGATGTTTTGTATAAATATTATATTGTATTCTACAGTCTTTTGATGTCAATTTCAACTGCAATTTTAGGAGCACTTCTAAAACATTTCAGGCATACTCTGCCACTGGTCAGGATGAGCCAACTACCTCCCCGCTTCAAGATGTGGAGCTGTCATCTACTTCACCAGCTGCACAGGACTCTGGTATGGTGTCTACCATGTGTGTGGTAATTATATTTTCTTTTGTTATTTTTATTTAAACTTATTTAAATATTTTATCTCTTATATTATCTTACTATTAATATTTAATTTTATTAGCGTCTTTTGTGTTGTTGGCGAATTTATATTTTCTTTAATAAAGATATCTGTTTGTGTAGCAAACAGTGTTGCCTTATAGGTTTGGGTATCCTTGTATCAACTAAAAGTACAATATCATGCCACAGAAAAGCAACATGCAACTTCATTTTATTATGACTATTGTTCAATCAGTTGTGTTGGGCTGTTTACTATACCCTACTAATTCAAGGGAGATTGATATTATGATTTGGAGGTCTTAATACACTTTCCTCATAATCTTGCATGCTGCTTATTTTCATCTGAGGAGTACATGCAAAGCCCTTAATGCCAAGTGCAATTGCACGATGTATGGTACAATAAATTATTCTAAATTCTTCAGTGCATCTGACAGAAATTGCAAGAGTTCAGGCAGTGCACTAAAGTCATGAACACCATTAGCTGATCACTGATAAGCACCAAATGACTCCTACAATCACCATTCACATTCAAACAAGCCAGTAAGACAGCCTTAATAATCTAACAAGCTTACACTCTCACTTGTCTGATCATTTATGCTGCGCCTACTTATAGTGGTTATATTGCTTACTCCTGCTGTAGTGTACTGTGAGTGCTGATTTTTTTCCCTCCTCCACCTTCTGTTCCAGTGTCTTATTACCATACTTGGGATGGCATCTCCTGCCTTGTGCATTATGTATATCTCACATCTCAGTGATACGTACCCTCTGGCTTCTCTTTTGTATATTCCTTTTAGTTTTAATGTGCTCTCTCAAAATCTCATCTGCTTGCTGGATTCATTTAGGGAGCGCCGTCATGTGCAGAGCCTTTTTCATTTGTGTATGGACATCACAGGGGCTCAGTGATTAGTACTGTTGCCTCACAGCAAGAGACTCTTGACTGGCTGGGACTTTTCTGTGATGAGGAGGTGTGTTCTCCCCTTACCTATTGATTTTCTCTGAATTTTCTGTTTTTTCTCTGTAGTCCAAATTGAAGCATGCACGTTGGAGGTGAAATGGAAATTCCAAATACCCTAGACAGTACAGTACAAATAAATCTGTCCACACAGTTTTGTGTTACAAGATCTATCCTGTTGCAAATTTTTTCAAAGGGAAATTGTCATGTTAATGTCATCATCTAACATTATTCTTTATTCTAGACTTGTTTTAGCTACTTTAACACATTAAAGAAAGTATCTTTTCACCACATGGTCTAACTCCCAGTTTAATCATTTAAAAAATAATGTCAGACTGTAGAAAAAAAAACTACATGAACTACAGAGGTGATATTTGCCCGCGTTACCCTATCTTTCAATCTGCCACATCTGCTGCACCAACTGATGGGTTAATGAGGGGCACACATGTCCTGTCCTATTTCCTGCAATCAGCTCACTCAGACAATTTTGACAGGAGGCAATTATGGACGAAAAATACTGAGGAGGCTGCAAAATTGCTTAGACACACACACATACAGATATATCTGTTCGGAGGGTCAAAACTGCATTAGGGATAAGGCTTGGTGGACCTGATTGGCATACACTTTGGAATTAAGCTTGACATGTTAAGACTCTGGACTATTTAATCTGCAAGCTCAATCACTTTTACACATACAGTTTGCAGGCGATTTGGGGTCATGAGCAGATAGGTAATTTATACAGTATATTTTTTGGATTTTGTTGAGATCATTCAGTATAAGCAATGTGAATAGAGTGATGGCTACTATCAAAACAGAAAAAAAGAAAACACATTTATATACAGTAGACATTACATTTGATCTTCTGAGTTATATTTTGTCATCTTGAAAACAGCAGCACCGAGTGCACTGAAAATACATNAAGAAAAAAAAGAAAACACATTTATATACAGTAGACGTTACATTTGATCTTCTGAGTTATATTTTGTCATCTTGAAAACAGCAGCACCGAGTGCACTGAAAATACATTCAAACAGTTGCAGTCTTACATGGCAAAGATTTTATGTGAACTATAGGAGAGAGCAAAGGGTTGATATTACCTCTCTGACTTGAGTGGAGGTTGGGGTCATTAAAGCCGTCCGCCTATGCATCTCCATCTTGCTGAGTGATTGAGGGATAAGGCCGTCACAAATGATGCAGGCAAGTCATATATCAACCAAAATACTTCATATAATCCACCTCTGCACCCCTGCATCCCCAAGGTGATATTGACTGGAGCTTGATAGAGAAGGGCAATAGAAAAATGTCTACCCTCAGCATGCTAACATCATAGTTTAAATCAATCTAATACATGTCAGAACCTATAACTGCACTCTTTTATGTCTTTTATGTATTATTGCATTAGGTGTTGCTGTAAATTGCTTAACCTTAATCCTACCAACTGAGGTACCTAGAGACCCAGAGGTGTACTTTGTGTTGTATCTCACAGGTGCTTTATTCTATTATTTATTCCAGATTTTCATGACTTCGTCAATCACTTTCTTGCTAGTGATGTCATATAATTTCCTTCTGATTTTATTAGTGCTCTTTAAAAATACCAGTCATGATTCTGCTTATGTACACAAGGAACTATTTATTGAGTTTGTGTTTGACATGAATCCTAACTTAAAGTATCACATTTTGTCTGTCATTTTAAATGATGTGTAGAATGATTGTACTTAAGACAAAAGCTGCAATTTGTATCAATTTATATATTTCCATATATACAGATTAACTTTAACATAATAATACTAATGTTTTAAAACAAATTAACATTTTGCTATGATAGTTATTTCTTACAGATCTTGTTCTACTCAGGGACCCCAATCAGCAGTCTTTGTATGTTCAGCATGTTGGACAGATGATGGTTAAACAGTGACATTTTTTGGATTCAATATGCTTAACCCATAGAGGTGCTCATTACATGTACAAGAAAAATACATTGGTATTTTTAGTAACAATCAGATACTGCCTATAATTACAACCATGTTCCCTCTGGAAAGTTTGCCAATCAAGGCATTAGACACTTTTAAATAAAGAGCTTAAGAAACACATTAAAAAAGCCCCAGACTAATTCACAGATGCCTGGTTTCTGACAAGAAGCTGATTTAAACCCGTGAAGTGTCTCCTAATCTGCCCTTCCACCTTAGGCAATCTGTCATGATTGACAGTGTGTGCTCAGTGGTAACAACACAAACATTCAATCTGACTGTTGAGGCCCCACAAGGCATTTCATTTCCCTCCAATCAGACGGCAAGGGAGTAAACCCTGTGATTACAGGTATAGCACTAGTTAAAGTTCAGCTTGGCAGCATGCTGCTCTCTGGTGATTCAAGCGCATTAACATCCCGGACACTCAAGATGATTTGCATGCATTGTCAGCCCTTTTAAAGCATCACACTAAGCACTTGAACAGCTTGCTGCTACTGGGGCCAAGGGGCTTCACACCTCCCTGTTGTCAAAGATTTGTATACTTGCAACCCTAATCGTGGTGTTGCTGGTGGTGTGGTTACATCTTATCTGAGGGGAAAGGCTGTAGAGGTAATTTGTTTGTTTTTGAAGCATATTGAATCATTATATTGCTTAAGTGGGCATTGGGTAAGAACTAGAGTACAATTTTTGGCTGTTGGTGAGGGGATGTACCTTGATGTGTTTTTAAATATCTGTCTGCATGTGATGTCTTTTCTTGCACTTTCTCTGTGTGACATACCCTTTTGAATACTATAAACCTCTTCATAGAAAGTTGAGTCTGAATATTCTGTGTTTGTAGGCAATAAGCGTCACTGTCATATCATCTCTCACTTTTTTTGGAAAGTGGACCTGTAGGAATGTGTCACAACAGATTCACCAAATACTTGTATAGCTAGGAAACACTTGTAGATGACCAGCATAAGCATGATGAATCCTACCTGTTGTAAATGAACATGTTCCCAAGAAGTATTTAGGATAACTGACACCCTCAAAATCTCATATAATGTCAGGCATATGGCAAGTTGCAGAGAAGATCCATTCTTGAAAATGGCACCAAAAACTAAGAAGGAGAAGCTGAGATCAAGATCCTAAGATAAGATACCATATATTCTTTGATTAATTTCCTAAATGGCATGCCATATTATATGTATGTATATTGTATGATAAATAAGTATGTAACAATACATGTAACCACTTATTATTGAAGTAGTTGTAGGAAGATGACTGTGAAGCTGACCAGTAGAAATCTTTATTATTGCGACTACAGCAATCCCTCACTGGCTTCCCACAAGAGAACATTTGTCACTTGTTTACTGGAGCACCAAACAGAAAAGAGAAGTTTGTGGAGTTTTTCCTCAGTTTTGTTTAGGAACATTTTTTGATGGGCTTTGCATGTAAAATTAACCTGACTTGACTTGTGCTGGGTAATGCTGTTTGTGTCCATTCTGTTTTGTTCTGCACATCCTGTTTGCTTCACTGAATATGTCCAAGTACCTCTCACAGCAATGTGCAACTCAGTGTGGACAGAGTCAAGGCCCATTGTTTTTTGTTTCTGTGTGTTTGTCGATCTGAGGTTTGACAGTCATGACCGAAGGTGCACATTGAATATGAATATGCTGGTATTCAATTTCAGAAGATCGCATGAAAATTGTATAAAGTGGTTCAAGTACAAGTGTTTTTTTCACTTTTTTGCTTCATGCTTTACAACTTAAATATAAGCCACTCATATTTATGATATATTCAGTTCTTTATTCTGAAACTCATACTCAACTTTGAAAATCATTATTGATCATATTGTTCTTTGTTTCACTACTCATGCTTACTTTTATGTGTGCTTATCAACGATTATATTAATTTTCCATTCCATTGTTAGACTCACCTATATTGTATTTTTACTGACCCAACCCTTACATAATGTTCATATTCTGATGTGCAGTGTGTCTAGTGCATAGACTAAAAATATGGACGTATCACCTGTGATGTCACCCATTCATTTGTTGAGTCTTATACAAAAGATCATCCTATGGGCAAGTGGATAGCAACATCATGGATTTTTGCAGGTGTGTACTTTCAATATTTGGAGCAACAGGAGAGCCTAGCCCATGCTTAGCAAAGAGCTAATTGGTCACTGACTCTCTGAGACCTGTCACTCAATGTAACCTTGCCCCCAAATTTTAACCCTTAATAACACGAAAACACTTGTGGTACAAAAAAAGTAAACTCCCCCAGATTATTCACAGAGGTAGAGACCAAAAGAAAAAAAAATGTACCAGGATGTAAACATGTGTTTTGAGTTGCAAAGTTGGGCATTTTAACATAGGAGTGAAAGGAAAATTGATCACTTCTGGTTCCAGCACCCAGCATCAGTCGAGGAACTGCAGCTTTTTGAACCCTGAAGTGAGTTTCATTGGTAAAACCCACAACTCCCCCTTGGTATAGTGCACCGCTGCAGCAAAGACACAATAGAGACAAGAGCTAAATACTATGTTCACTCAACACCAAGTGGTCAGAGGTGTGAATTGCAACCTGTCAAAATGACAAATGGCCTTCATGATCGTTTTAAAAAA
>JANJYP010065172.1:0-11811 GCA_024605115.1 Rastrelliger brachysoma
GAATGATTAACCTGTTTGTTATTTGAAAAGGGAAATTGAGAGTTAATATTGAAGATGTTACTGAAAGATGATTGAGAAAAAGTTGCAATAACATATGAATTTATTTGACAATTTCACCACAAGATCCATTTATTGCTGTTCTGGAGCTTTACCACACATTATTCCTCAGTAGATGGAGTTTACCTAGTTTTTACTGTTTTCAAGGTCATGAATAAGCTTTCAATCTCAGTATACTGTATTTACTTATATTTCTGAGCAAGGGACACAACATAATGCTTCACTTCACTGTGCAAAACTCATTCTAATCTGATGACTGCCATATAACTCCCTGTCCCACAAAAAAGCAATTTGTTGCTGCAGCATAGTACCAAACTTCTGGATTTTTTGAATATGAAGTGCTTTGCTGTTTCTCAGGCATTTCATACATTGCTGCATTGTTTCAAAGGATTGTCACAATTTCCCGCACTTTGAACTGCTGTGTCTCTTTTCGCTCTCTTATTCCTAATCTCCCTGTCTCTGTTTATCTCTCTCTCTCTCTCTCTCTCTCACACACACACACACATACACACACACACACACCCACACCCACGCACACTCTCTCTCATAAAAAGTGAAGTTTGGAAAACTGAGGTTATTGCTAAATTTAAAGTGGATGCACATAAGCTGAATGCGCTCAGCAAACACATTTCTCGGATTTAATAGTCACTCATCTCCACCACTTTAAAGCAGCTAAATTTGTTGCTGCTCGACCTACTCTGCTGAGCTGCTGGGAGAGTGTTTAAGGTATGAACAACAGCAGCTTTCTCAGGGAGGCTAATCCTACTCATCTTGGTGACTGTATGATTAAGTGTGTGCATTTGTGGGGTTTTGTGTAATTGTGTGTGTGTGTGTGTGTGTGTGTGTGTGTGTGTGTGTGTGTGTGTGTGTGTGTGTGTGTGTGTGTACAAACTGTAGGTTTGTGTGAAGATTCAACTTTCTTTCACAGTAAAAAACATAACTTAATTAGATGTGCAGCAGTCAAATGAAACACTCAAAGCTGCCCTGATAAAAAATCTTCCTCATAGCTTCATACATCTCAAGTTGTTTCCTGTGTGCCATCCTGTCGTGTTTTCTGCATCATTGAACCCTGTGCCTGAGTGTCTGCTGACTCCACACATCTGCCTCATCGCACCCAGTACTGTTGGCCTTATTTTCCCTTTCTGCCCACCATAAACCCCTTAGTTGTTCAGCTCTACTCTGTAGTATTGCATGGAAGATTACCTTTGAAATGTTATAGGCCACAGATCACTAGTTACCCTGTTAAGTAATGTAACTATTTTAATTATTCATCAAAGCAATGCAACTTATTACATTTGATTCGTTTTTTATTACTTTTCTTACAAATATTTATTGGGCAGTAAAGCTGATAAAATCAAAAAATGTAAATTGAAACTAGGCAGTGCAAACCTCAGAACAGAGCTGAGACCAGATTACTGTTAAACACAGCAATATCAATACAACTATTTCTAGAGGACACTTAAAAGCTATGAACATGTCAGTGACTCATAAGCAAAATGTTAAGACACAAATAATGGCTCTTTACTACACAATAAGGTAGATAATGAACTACAACCTTTTTCACCAAAATGATCTGTCCTCTCTGCCGAATAAATAACATTGTTCCATATTTACAGCAAATATGTAATGTTTAATCAGAAACTGTAGCAGATTACAATTGCAATGATTTTGTAGCACAGAAAACTTACATTTGAAAAATAAAAGTCTAGGTTTAAGCTGCAAAAGTGTCACCTCGCAGCAGCTAACATAAAGTACCTGATCTAAACAAAATGTTTGAGCCTTGTTAAACAGCTCAGCGAGAGCATAAATACTGCTAGACATCCCATTTCTTATCAGTCATTACACTACAGCACTGTGATGCAGAGAGCAATCCTGAGAAGAATCTGCTGTGCTCTGAGTCGGTATAAATTTGCATCAGTAGTTAGTGCAGGCGCTCCTGTGGTGATGAAATATAGGCTATTCTCCCGTGTGCTTTTCTTTAACATGCAGGGCACGCTGTTTGAGGATGGGAATGACACTGCATGTGCATCAATGTTACAATAAGAGAATGGTAGTTTCACTTGGATTGACTTGCTGCAAATGAGCAGAAAATATATTCAACTGTAATTGCATACATTTGTCCTCTATGTAAAATTATAGACCCTTCATATTCATAGTTCTTCAAGGTAATTTTCTATAGATTATGACNCTATGTAAAATTATAGACCCTCCATATTCATAGTTCTTCAAGGTAATTTTCTATAGATTATGACAAAGAAAGAGCAGAGTAGATGTGCATACAGTTTAGTGGTGTTTTGACTGTGTAAAAGCTAATGAACAGTTCTGTTTGAACCATGCACTCATAAATAGGACACAGTATGCTTGCAAGTTGAGGCGCATGACTACGCTGTACACATGCTTTTCCCTCAATGTATACCACAAAGGGAGGAGGGGTTTCTTAAGATGCCTATAGAGAGTGGTCGTCAGAGTTGGATTTAATTGAAGTTGCCAGTTCAGTAGTGCACTGAATCAACCAGAGCCCATGATAAGCAACACTCAGAAGACTGTCTGTCCTGTATTGCAGAGCTGCAGCTTAGAGGGTCTCTATGTCCATGTGCGAACCAATAAGCACCCACAGTGACATCATGCTGTTGCTTCAACGCTGCCTTTGTAAATATGCCCCTCGGTAATATATCTTAATGCGGGTGTAGAGCCACTGGTTTGTCATATTATGTTACATTAGCTGCCTCTTTTGTTTCAGGATTTGTTACTGAACCCAAACTCACTAGAGTCAACGCCTTCACTGAGGTCCCATGTCAAATACTTAATGCTCTTATAAAGGTCTCTGGTGAATTCTGTGTAAGTCTTCTTAGCTGTGAATCCACTTCTTTCAATTTGTTGAATAGCTCTCACTACAATCTCAAGTCTGCTGAAGAGTGTATCACGAAAAGCATTCAGAACCACTGGTTAGAATGACAAAATTATTTTGGCTTTTAACTGTGATTTACCTCCATAAGCATTACACCACCTGCCAAGCTCTGCAGCATAAAAAAAAACTTAAACCAGCATCAATCTTAAGGAAACTGTTTAGGGTAACGTCCCTGACTGGCTAATTGGACTTTTGAAGTAATATAAAAAGCCTGGGCTTTACTCAGAAAGCAACAGAAAGTAACGCAAAAATATTACAGAATATACAGTTGAGTAAGGCTTTTTATAGTGGATAGTAGAAGTGAACATTTCATGGTTATCATGGAAAAAACAAAGAAAATAGCTTCTGTAACATATGGGTAGAGGAGAAGATGAAATATGGTCTGACAATGTTAGAATATATAGTTATATAGTTATATAGAAACATGAATCTTGGTTTAAGGTTTCAGGTGTGAAAAGGCTTTTAGCTTGCTGAAGTCTCCTTCTCATCTAATATGAACACATAGTTTGTCCTGCACCTTAGCTTGTTGAATGAACAACCTAAAAAATGCAGGGAGTCAATCCAAGTGAATAGCGCACCACTGACATCAGCTTTCAGGCTAGATAGCCAATTAGTTGATACTGTAAGTTGCGGCACATTAAATAACATGTTAGATGTCATGTCATGAAAATGTCACTTTGGTCCAGTTTTATGCTGGTTTGGCCATTGCTCTTTAAAATCCCAGTTAACAGTCTGTCAATATAGTCTGTCTATGACTTGTAGCTAAAGCAGTTTGTTTATTTTGTTTACTTTGACTCTGTTCCTGGTGTAGTATTGATAGCCTGCCAGTTGATGTCAATGAAACAAGCCTCCAACATGCCCTCACGGCTGGTTTATACAAAAAGGAAGATGTAGTTTAAGTCCTATTTTCTTCACTTTGACAGTAAAAACTACTAACAACACATTTTGAAAACATGTTGACTTTATTTTTGAGTGCAAAGTGTGCTGATTGAATGTGATTTTAGTTACTCTTGGAGCAGTGCCACCAAAACCAACCTGTACAATGGGTCCATTGAGTTTTTATTCACTCTTTCACCACTGCTGATCGACTTTGACCAGCTTCCTATACAGCTCATGACATGACTCGCCTATAAAATGATGATGTTAAAATGGGGTCTTATTGCCAAAGATACTCAAATTTCTTCTCTCTGCTTTTCCTCTTCCCCTGTGTGTAAATTCCTGAAGAAAATTACATCTTTGAATTCTTTGCTCTTATACAAGTTATATGGTCATTTGACAAAAACTTTTCACATTTTTTTCACATTTTGTCACCTTTTGCTCATGTAGTAATTCGATGATTTTTTTGGATCTAAAGGCCATATTCAATTATTTTCATTCTGCAGGCACTTTTTCCCAGGAGACTGTATTGTGTTACATGACTGACCTTTGTAACAGAGTTTGAAATATAGATTTTCTTTGTGCCAAGTATAAGTCCATAAGTCCTGTCCTCTGAATTATTAATATTACTTAGTCACCCTTGTTGTGTGAGTCTTATCAAACGTGCAGATGGTGTCAGAGTGGAGCTAACATTAGAGACATTGAACATACACCATAGATCATAGGCACAGGCTCCGTCATGGGCTGACAAAGTCTCAACTGCATGAGACCAGCAAGTATGTCAAGTGTTTTCTGCATCACAACTCTGATGTCATCTTAGTCAGAGCTATCCTCCACAGACATATACATGGAGAGACATGCTCAGCATCATTAAACAGTGCTCAGTTCTCTCCCCTTCAAGCTCACGAGTGGCAGCCATGTGAATATGGAAAGAGAGCACAGTTTGGAGTGTTTGATGTGTGAGGGAAATGAAAAACCCCACAGAATGTGGCGGCAACAGTTTTCTGCACACAGGAATGTCTTACTTGCAAATGTGTTGTTGACACGCCTTTGAACTCTCAGAGTTGTTTACCTGCACTGAAACATGTTAATGAATGATAGTGATAATACCTGCTGTCTGAATGCAGAGCAGCTCACTTACTATCAGAAACCTGCTCTGAAATTTAATTTTCAGCATCAAAGTAGTTGATAATGAGGGTGAACCATCACCTCATATCAGAACAAATTTGAAGTTCAGCTTTTTTTAAGTTTTTGAGCTATGTGCACTCTGCTATTGTGCTTTGCTACAGAGATAATGCTGCAGGTCTGACACACTTTCATCCACTCTGAAAGACAGGTAAAGTCACATGCTCACTAACAGTCTTAATTGGCTTCAGCCTTGTCACTATTGCTGCTTTTAGACCTGGCTCTCAAAAGTCACTCCAGCATGCAGTCTCTAGATTTTGAATTGCCATGTGTGAACTCATACAGGCCTCCTCTCCTTATCTTAACAGATGCAAAGAAGCTTCTTCATTTCTGTCAGTTGCATCTTCAAAGTTTCTCCTTAAGCTCATTTCCATGCATTGTGAATGCTGTTTAAAACAGCTATTAACAATGCACCTTGTTTTCTTGGGTCCATTTGTGCTGCATATTTATTTTTCCTGCGGATCAACAGACAAATGCTGACATTGTGATATTGTGCTGAGATATCATGAAACCAAAATCTGGCATTTTTTCCATCTAAAATATCAGTGGAGCAATGTATTGTATTGGGAGAACATGCATAATGGTTTTGAAAGAACATCATGCAAAGACAGTAACATGTTTTGTTTAGGTGTAATTTTGTCTTTGTCACAAAAACATTTTTCTTCAACTTATACATTTTATCCACAATTCAGTGGTCATGCCTTTAGTTATTAAAGTGATTAGGGTACTATTCAAAAAAATCTGACTGATGCTGACTTATATACGGTAGTTGTGGAATTCCACTGTTTTCTGTGCTGTCTTTACCAGTTCATTTTCTATAACTGAACTGAGCTCTTAAAAAAGAGTGATTGTAGATGCAGACATTAATTAACTCTTAACTCTGAAAATCAATTTACAGTAAATCATTCAAATAGTCTCCCTCCTGGCCCCTGACCTGTAGCACACACAACTACTTGCCCTTTCTGCCCTTACATGCACCATTACAACTGATATCATCAAGAGTTGCTCCTTATGGGTAAAGTAATTATCTGTATGTGTGTGTGTGTGTGTGTGTGTGTGTGTGTATGTTTGGCTTGAGTGAGTGGAGAAGTTTCTCTGAGAGTCACAACACTCCAAGTGGTTGTATCGGGTGCAGCCTCAGGCAGAATATCAAAGGGTCATAGGAGGCTTTTATGTTCAGCTGATGGTTCAACACTCCCCCTGAGATTTGTTTTCTAAAGTCTTTGACTCAAAGGAAGAAAGTGAAACCTGGTATGCTCAGTGCTGATCTCTCGTACTTCTCACTAGGTGGCACA
Organism: Rastrelliger brachysoma; assembly: GCA_024605115.1. Classification (NCBI taxonomy): domain Eukaryota; kingdom Metazoa; phylum Chordata; class Actinopteri; order Scombriformes; family Scombridae; genus Rastrelliger; species Rastrelliger brachysoma. Next base: position 6,322 of record JANJYP010065172.1, read on the forward strand.
CTGATCAAAGTTATGCAAAACCAGTGGTAGGCACTTTACCCTGGCTTTCTCTGTACTGTTAAGGACTTTATTTTACTTAAATGTCACTGTCAGCCTTTGGAGAGAGCAGGGATGATCTATTTCTCATGATAAATCTTGTTTATCTTTAGAGAAATTTATATTTTCATTATTAAAAGTGCAACATGTTTAATAGATTAAAGATAAATATGATTGAAATGGAATTCTTTATTTGGCTATAATCATTTAATCACTTTGTATTTAACTATTAATTTGTAATATTTAATGTTTTAGATTACTTTGTCTGAACTTCGTTCCCTCACTTACTGGATGTTCTGAAGAGCCCTACATAACTATAGTTCTACACTGCTTCTCTTCTAGGAAAATACAGACCAGCGAAAAGGGCTGAGAGAGTGGTACTTTTTCATTCCATATGATTTTATCATGTATGAAAGCGACCAGTTGGTGGCAATGTTGCTGTGGGCACAATGAAATGCCTGCAGTTTCTGCTTCAACACTGGGGCTTCATGCTTGTCTGTAGAGCCAGCTGGTACAGTGAGATGCAGCTCTTTCTATCCCCAAGGGGTCTAAAACAGTTTTTACCATGGCTGACTATATATGATTACACTTGAAAAGGTCAAAATGAAAATTGTACCATATATTGTACAATTATACATTATAGACTGGGGAGACTTGCTGTTTTGAATGATAAACTGATAGACAAACGATAAGATAAGTTTGCAGCTGTGAAATGTCTTCTGTGGCTTTGGAGGAGTTTTTTATTTTTATTTTTTATTTTTTTATTATTATTATTGTTTGTCATATATTTAAACATACATATATATATATATACACATATGCTTATTTGGCACATTGGAGATGTATAGATTCATAAATTCTCTCTTGTTCAATCATTCCTGGAGGAGCTTTTTAAAGTCTGAGAAAATGACTCTGATGATGTCTGATGTCCGCAGTGCTTTCCCAGCTTTGGTTTACAGACTTTTTATATTGTTATGTCAGATGTTTAAGCCAAAAATTACACAAAGTTCAAAACATGAAGTGAATGTACATTAAAAATACTTAAAAGAAACTAAAAGCCAGGACTTCAGCCTGCTCTGAACACTTCCATGTCTAAAGCTTTCTATGCATTCTCATCATGATGACATCACATTGTTTGCCCACAAACAGTGTAGCCCTCATTGCTAAGGTTGTTGTCCACTACCATATTATGTCATTTTGGATTTTGGATGATGTATTTGAAAAGATTCTTTGACTAAAGAGGAAGAAAAGCAGTAAAATTGTATTACTACAGTTTGTTTATGTAACCTTTGTAGCCAAAGTGGTATTCCAGAAAGCTGGTTTAGTGAATATTGAGATGAAGGGAACTCTGAGTTTTCAGTTTCCAGACTAGGGGTAACTTAAACTCAGTGTTAGGACATCATGGGAGAGAGAGGGGGTGAGACATGCAGCAAAAGACCCCGTCCGGGATTCAAACTGAGGTTGGCTGCTTATTAGCGGAGCTCTATATGCAGCATGTGCTCTTAACCCCTAGTCCACCTTAGCGCACCCAAATTAATTAGTGGAGTTGTACTCACAGTCAGAATCTAAATGCTGGTTGTACTATTGTATTGTTGCTCTATTAGTTAAACTACTCAAGGTCAATCTAAAGTTGTCACTTTTATCCACATCAGTCATTTCTTTGAGCAGTGATTTTTGCTGTCACATTCAAATATTGCACAGTGTGAATTCACCTTCAGCTCAGCATCAACCTCTTTATGTTCTTCTCTTATAACACTGTGACTCTGGGCACATGATAAAGCTGTTAGTTTGTTAGAGCAGCTCCTGCATTGGAATCTATATTCAACATAATGTGCAATATTAGCTTAAATTAAAAGAATTGGTATGATGCTTTAGACATATCAATGAATAATTATGTCAATGACTTGTAATGTGGCACTGATATTATTCCTATAATACTGGAGATTGTATGTTCAAATTTCTGAGTAAACAGGATCAAGTAGCATCACTGAATAATTTTGAGCCAAGATCTCTAAAATTTTCAAATCTATGCTATTTTAATCTCGACACCTTTTCAGTTGCAATTTACCAAACACATTATGAATAGCTAAGATTGTGAACTTACAGTCTCCATGTCTGCAGTTGCTGCCTCCTGTGCTTTGTCCTCATCAGATTAAATCTGAACAAATATATGTAAAATGTAATGCAGGCTGCTGTCTGTTGCACAGTCAGATACTACTTTATAATCCATTAAGGAAATGTAGGTCTGGTAAATGGTGACTTAATGTATGACACTGACTAAAACTTTGTGTTAGTTTATTGACACTACTCCCCTGCACTTCAAAAAATGAATAAATATACAGTCTGTGAGCACATTAATATTTCTACATCCACTGGACCTAAATGGAGGGCTCTGCCTCTTACCTGTTGCCCTGGTGACTTGTAGCATTAGAACTCTATTGATTATGGCTTTTTTCAATTATCACATATGCACTACACTCGAACAGTCAGAATTTCTCATGATTAATCGACTCAGAGTGTAACGTTAGACTCAGTGTTTGTTGAATCTGCTTTCTGTCAGAAATGCAACTGTATGCAAAGTGGTCAGAAAAGTGTGCCTTGCTTCAAAATGGATTTTACCCATGCTTGTCATGGACATAAACCACCTGTCAGATCTGTTGAATTAATTTTAAATTATATTTTGTGAATGACATTGTGCTGCAACCTCAGACTGTGATTAGTAATTTAATTTCTTGTAGGATTTCGAAGTGTGATTGGCTGCTACTGTGGTGTTATGCTTCTTTCTGAAAACATGTTCATACTCGCCATATGAGCGCATTAAAATCTCTCTGAAAGGCCACTTCTTTCCCGTTGCCATGGTGACTTGTTGAATCGGAGCTTCATTGATGCTGGCTTTTTAACTCAGGGTAAAACTACTCCCAAGTTTAATAAATTAACTCTGAGATAGGAAACTCAGAATTTCCTATCTCAGATTAGATCAACTCACAGTTCACAGTTAGACTCAGAGTTTGTTGAACCTGCTTTGTGAAATGAACCCCAGAAGACTGAGTAGGAGACTCTGGAAATTGGCCAATCAGAACAGGGTCTATTCATCAGAAGGGACAGAAGCTAAACTGGCTTGTTTCAGACAGAGGCTGAACTCAGTATAAAGGACCAGTATTAGGTAAATGAAGGTAACTCCAGTAGAGCCTTAGAGTATAAACATACACTGCCCAACCAAAAAAAAGCTTTGATTACAGTACACATTTGCTGTGGCATTATTTCAGTAAGCTTCTGCAATGTTACAAGATTTAATTCCATCCAGTGTTGCATTAATTTTTCACCAAGATCTTGTGTTGATGATGAGAGAGTCGGATCACTGTGCAACCTTCTCCAGCACATCCCAAAGATTCTCAATGGGGTTAAAGTCTGGACGTTATTTTTCTACAATTTCACAGTTACAACTTTACAGTTTTCATTGTGGCAATGACATGCAATTTATTTTGAAATCAGATAACAAAAGAGATAATACAGTATGTACATTATGTGAAGTAGCCCATGAATTACTCCACAGTCACAATAATGCCGTGTTCAAGACAACTCTGGAGTATCCGAGAAGTCAGAAATCCAACTTGGAAATTTCCGACCTCTGACATCAGAGTGTTCACACTACAGTTTAACTCAGAAAAAAATCCCATAGATACCAGAATGAAGTTTGGCATTTTGTGGTTGATTGCTGAACAGGAAAAATATCTGCAGCAGCAATGTATGCTCATTTTGGAAACAGATAAAGAGAGAAAAGGAGAGGCTGCAGGTGTGTACACATTCTAACAAACTCAGAAGATTTACCTTTACCAAAATATGTTATTTCACTATTACATATTGGGAAATGTAACTTGAACCCAAAAATCAGAATGTCCTTAGGTTATGACCATTCTTTTTTATTGTGTCTTTTTGCAAGATCCTCAGCCTTGAAGTTCATCACTTAATTGTGAGATAATCAAACTTTCTGGTAACCTGTCCCTGTTTCAACATGACAGTGTCCCTGCACAAAGTGACGTCTGTAAAGAAATGGCTTTGCTTATTGTCTCCATAGAGGCTTGTCCTCAACCTCACCTAGGACCTTTGTGATGAATTGGGACACAGCTGTGACCGCACTGATGCTTGTGTGGCATCAGCATGAGTATGAGCAAATCCCTGCAGTCATAATTATGCAGAAACCCTTTCCAGAATAATTAATTAATTAATTAATTAATTAATTATACAAGCACATTAATGTTTAGGATTTGGAAGGAGATGTTCAATAATCAAGTATAATGACATTTTGAGCTTTTTGATTTTAGCTGTGTCTGTTTTGTTTGAGTCCTGTGATGCTTTTAACACAGCTTGTACTTAAAGGGGCAGTCGTGTTCCTTGAGTTGTTTTGATTCATGTTTAGGTCTGTTTGGGAGTTAATTAGCATGCTGAAAAAAACTGAACAAACTTGAAATAGACTTGTTGACAGACTTGAAACAGCAGGGTTAATTGAATCCTTGATTTGGCCAACAAAAACATTTTCAGAATGTATGGGTTAATTGTCATGAAAGTGCAAGTTCTCAGAAGCAAGGTTTTGTATCTTTGTGAGATTTAAAATTCGGATTCTGTGTTTCTGAGTGAAGTTGAGTTGCAGACAATCTGTAAGGAGAGCTGAAAACTTTTCCTGCCCTGTGGTTTTCTTCATTGTGAAGATATTTTCCTCTAGGCTGCCCCTCCAGTCTCACCTTTTATAGCTTTCACTTGTTGAATAAACCGAGTGAGGAATAAATGTGAGGAACTGTTGGAGGAGAACAAGGGCTGTGTGATACCCCAGTATTAACTCTGAGACTTGAAACTCTCTAGAAGAATCAGAGGAAACTGTTTAACAAAATGAATGATAATTTATAGTTGCTATTTTGTATTTAATTTGGATGACTATCTTCAGGGTAACCCAAGACAAAGACTACATATAATACTATACACATTATGCTATATTTACTATATGTGATGATATGGTAACATCATAATTTAGTTAGTATTAATTTTCTTTGAGGTGCTTTCTTACATCTGTGCAGGGATGATGTATTAAACTAACTCTGGCTCATCAATATATTTTTTTCAATCCATGCTCAATATCCTAACTTGATGTGCTAGATGGTTTGCACTGAACTACCTGTGAAGTCCTCCATGGAAACTGTTTGGAAAAAGGGCAGGAACACTTTCAAAAAATACTTGGCAGGTAATTGGATGAACCATCTGTCTATTACTGTTGTACCTTGCAAAGCAGCTGGTTTTGCAAAGTTGATTGGTCCAATCCATTGATAGTTTGGACACAAGCGCTGACAAATCTGAAGCCTGACAAAATGGATTTTGGCTTGATCTCAAGATGTTGTGAAGGACAGATTTTGCAGGAAACCAGTTTTTGTATGCAGGTTTTATGATATTGTTTTTTTTTTTTTT
>JANJYP010065215.1:0-28854 GCA_024605115.1 Rastrelliger brachysoma
TATATGCCTAGTTATTTAAATGTTATCCTACTTACATATTACGTGACACAGTGTTATTAAAAGGAAGGCAATGCAAATGCATCAGGCTTATTACAAACCTAAAGTTAATATAAAACAATATATTGTATCAAGTGTCACTTTTATAATGCAAAAGTATTCACATTTCACAGCTTTAAATTCTAAAGTAACTATTTTGACCTATTTATTTTTACCATATAATTGTTACACAGCTTTGTATGACTGATATTACGACATTCTGGCTAAGCAGATGTCACATGCAAATAAATACCCTGTCAAACTGGTCTGTGTACGCGTCTACATAGGTAGCATGCCGGTACATGCAGGTACAGATCTTTTTTTTTATTTGTTCAGTAATTTCAGTAATCCTATTTCAGCACACACACATACATGCACAGGTTACAACTGTTGAGCTCAGTCAGGGGCTTGGGATATCACAATGAAAATGCATTCATGAATGAGCATCATGGGTGTGCAAGAGCGCAAGAAACATTGCACTTGAGAAATTGTTATTCACACCCCCCACGCTTGTCTCTCTCCTCCATATCTCCCTTGCTCTCCCTTCCTTCTGAGATGTACTCTCTCTCTCTCTCTCTCTCTCTCTCTCTCTCTCTCTCTCTCTCTCTCTCTCTCTCTCTCTCTCTCTCTCTCCCTCTCTCTCCCTCCCTCCCTCCTTCCCTCTCTGCCTCTCTCCCTCTCTTTCAGATATTCTATTGACAAAGTCAAGGTTGCTCTGTAGTGAACTATCTCTGTGATTTATTCCTTATTTTCATATCAACACTACCTCATGTGATCTGAGACGAGTGTTGGGTAGACGAAGTCAGAGAGGGAGGACAAAGCTACTTATACGCACACATGCCTGGACACACTCACTCCTTCAGTCATTGCCTGGTGTGGGCGACAAGAGTTTGTTGCAGCTGGATCAGTGATGTGTCACCAGTCCACTCTGTGACCTGACCATCTTTTGGGAAAACAATTTTCTTCTTCCGGTGCTGTCTCGTCTCATGGGAACTGTTACTTCTGAGCTCACTTGAGGCTTTTAGATCAATATTTCAACGTGAAGCTCCAGAAAACCAGGCTTACTTTACCTGTCTACAAATGCTGGAATTACAGCCAGTCTCCAAAGCTATTGCTCTGAGAAGGATCACTGCAATCCTCCAGGAGGAGGAGCCCTGTCTGTGATGAGTGTGTGACCCCTCTGGGGCTTCATTGTTGTGGCTCAGGGTTAACGCTCCAGGGGAGGCAGAGGACGAAGAAGACTTGTTGTTGTTTTGGATGTCTCCATACAGCTGTAAGAGATATGACTGAGCCTGGGACAGCACTCCCCATGGCCATTGACTGTTTACTGTAGCCGCAATGCAAGCTCTGGAGGCAGGCATGGCCAGCGGGCAGATGCCACTTTTGCTGCTTGTACTGCTGGCAGGGGTGCTGAGTGGACTGTGTGTACCAGGGGACAGCTCAGGGAAGTACAAGGGAAGCTGGAGGTGGAAAGGTGACAGGAGCCGTGAGTAACTCCCCCTCCCTCTACTACTCTTTTCACTCTACCCCTCTTTGCTCTTCATGTGAAATTTTACCCTTTTCGATTATAACAAGGCAAACACAGTCGTTGTGTTATTTTTATACCGTTATTAAATTACCTTATTTGTTTCCTGGACTTGTGAAGTAAGATCTGAGAAACGCTAAACATTATGTGCCACTTTGATTGCTCCAGTGGCTGTGAGAGTCGCAGCTCCTTTCTCTATGACAGGCACCTGTATATGAAATAAATTTTCTATGAGGCCAGCATGTGGCATGTGTTGCTAGCTTTAAGAGGTATCAATATGTACACGACTGTGAAAGTGCCTCCCTACTTGTGAGTTGCAATTTATAGTTTATCATGCCGCTCCCTGTGTTCTTCGTTCTCTCAGCATTACTCTAATATTCCTGCATATCTCTTGAGATCTCATTCACAGTCATTAATTGATCAGCGTTGGGCTGTAAAAAGCCTCTCAGAATGATGGTGTTGCCTATTTCCTCAGAGTAAAAGCTGAGTGTAACTCTCAGTGAGTTCATTATATATGCTGACACATGAGTGCATGGATCCTGGGAGGAGAGAGGATGTTCAAATGAGCAGAGAGCTGCAGTTGATTCAGGACATTGCTGCTGTCCCTGGGATCTTGGCTGCTAGTTAATAGGATTGTTTGGCATGCCACCACTGCTTGACGCTGAGTGATGAAGTAGAGAGTGTGTCCCTTTGTGTCCATCCCTTCTGTGGAGGTTAAAGGGAGATCGCTATCTTGATACTGTTCCAAGATTAAATGACTGGAATGGGATGGAAGAGAGTCAACCTACAGCAGGTCACTTGCCTTCCCAAGGAGACACGAGCTGCGCTCAGAATGGCATGTTATGTTTTAGATGACAGTGACACTTAAAGTCTTGAGTTTGTTGTTTATATTTAGTTACTTGAAGATACAGTTACTAATTCTGTGAAGTGCAATAGTGGCCTCAAATCCCACACAGCTAAAAGATGAATGGTAATAAAGTGATTTTATTTGCTACTATGTCTACATCTAACTAAGTGACGCCTTCTGTGGGGCTCTGAGCATGGCATGTTTTGAACAGTATTTGGCCATAACCAACATCTCATAAATGGACCTGGAGCTGAGAGAATCAAACTCATGTAAACATTAATGATGTGCAGACATGTTATGATAGATTTACATCTACAGACTGTGCTGCTTTCGATTAAAGTATTGAAACTCGTTTTAAATTTTGAAGTTTGCTGACAAAAATCCTGGCATATGCATCAGGCACATATGGTGTTGCTAACTGTTGGATTGATGCAGAGATACTTCAAAGCTTAGGTGAGTCAAACATGTCATAAACAAAATGTTCAAGACATTATTAAGTTACTGAAACTAAATATATAAAATTTTGTTGCCTTTATTTTTCAGTGACAAAGTCTCTACACAGACTAGCTAACTTTTAAGAACAGCTAATGCTACCGTAGCAACATATTTCAAAGACAAGGATGGTTAGTTTTCATTTGATTGTTACTGTAGAGAGGACTGGTCTGTTCTTGGCTTACAGTCTTTTGGTTTGAGTTTGGACACAAATAAGAGGAATGTAAGTTATCACTACATGGCTGCCTCATTTATAAACTTGATCATTAAACTGACTGTTAATAGTCAGTCATTCAGTGTTTACATTCAGTTTAACTTGTTCTGAACATGAAAGAATAGACACTGCTCACAATGATCACTCTACCACCTCTCCTGACATCTAGGTGCATGAGAGTGAGTCAGAGACAGGAGCAGGATGCAGGGACAGTGCATAGATCCTTTGCTGTGGTGAGAGATGAAAATGATAAGACAGTTTAGAATAATTTTTCAATGTGAATATTGAATGGCATAGCTGTGACATATGGATTCATCGATTTCTATACTTTAATCTTTTTAATATTTTATAATATGTGATCTGGGACCAAACATGAATGGATGTAATACCAAAATGTACCCATCATTTTTCCCACAGTATATTCAGATTAAAGTGTCAAAACACCTGTTAAAAGGCTCTACAATACAGGAAATCACATCTTCTCTGTTGAAAATCTTCTGGAGGAGGACCCCAAGATCCCTCTGTTCTATCTGAAATGTGGGCAGAACAAATTTGGGCTACCGCAAAAGCCACTTTGTAGAACACTGTCACTGTCGGACAGTGCTCTAGTATGTACACACTTATAAGCTGCATTGAAATGTATTATGCATTCATGTTCTACTCAGTAATTATCAGGCGAAGGTCAGTTACTCATCATGATGTGTTCAGTGTGGTCTTGTAAAAATGTGTTATTGGTGGAACATTTGAAACAATTGTTGCTGTTGCTGGCAAAGTGAAGCTTTCTGGTGCTAAGAAGCCCATTTAGATTTTGTGTATTCCAAGACCAGGTTAGTTTTACATGAGGCATGCCATGGAACATAACATTTAGTATTTACAATATATATTGTAATTTATAATGGAACAATAAACCTTCATGCTGTGCTGCTCCAAAATCAGCAGTGGCTGCTTCATCTGAGTTTGACCCTGCAGCAGACCTATACAATGGTGTTGAGAGGGGCCTCTTTCAGCGGGCCCAGAATTCCTAGCAATTGCCCTGTTAATTGTACACCTGTATGAAGAAGGCCCAACTTTTGTTAAATTAGTATAGTACTATTTTAGTTATTTAGTTTTAGTATCCAAAACCCCTTAATCTATGATAGCCACTAAAATGTGGGAACATTATCCATAAAATGGGTTTGTCTCACTCTACGCTTAGAAACTGAAGGTGGCAGCTGGAGTCTGCGCACAGTTCTATTTGGTAGCTCACAAGGAATATAGAGATATGCATGAGGGTGCACTACTGATATAAGTAATAATGTCACCAGCTATTATTTGCTACCTGAAAATAAATCTATTCTAAGACTGTATGAAGTAGAGCTCCTGTCTCTGGCAGAACAAGACATGCACTTTTATAGTTCATGTAGGCACACAATCTTGATCTGTCTGTCTCTACATCATTCTCACCCACACACAAAGTCCATCAGTCTGTATGTGCACCTACAGTTAGTCTAATACATAAGAAGGGATTTGTGTGAGTGTATGCATGCATATGTATTACCACACTTGTGTGTGCTTGTATGCGTGTGCATATGTGATAAATTAAATATCACATCTTCTATTTTTAGCAACAAGTTGTCTCCTCGAGTCCAGCTTAGATATGTCCCTCTGTGCAATCATCTTCTTAATGCCTGTAACTTCACCCTTTGTTTTTCACATCTTCTCTTCCTTCTGAATTTTTATGACAATTTGCTAGACAAGTCAGAAGACTACTCAGGGTTTAAGTTGGTTGTGTTGCAGCAAGCAGATGGACTGACCCTCTTTCAAAATGACATTATCATCCATAATTAATGCAATATATTTACAGTATTCATGCATAAAGATGAGCTTTTGTCCACTATCTACTTGCAAGTCCATAGTGAAGACCACCAGTTGTGCTGTTTGCTGAGGTTTTGGTTCTCTGCCCTGACATAGCCTCATCCTTGTGATGGATGAGGCAGATTATAGGATTTACAGCTGATTTACTCTGCTCTGGATGCTAATAGAAGCTGCCTCTCAGAATTCAATCGAAGCAAGCAGTAATATTTTATTTCACATACAGGAGTTTTTCCATGGATGCAACTTAGCATCTTGATCTGTTTATTACTGCAATAGAAGTAAAATATAAACATGCAGACATATATGCATGCATTGCTATATTGTCTTATATTACATTTGTGGTTTGTATGCAAGGAAAAGTCATAACCAGTTATCTAGCAGTGTGTAGTTGAAAGTATGTTTTACTTAGATGGGTATGTATTGTACGGGATACGTGTCTGATTTGCCTTAATGACCTCCTTCTGAGTAAGTTTTTAGTCATAGCTACCATGGACTGTTTTCCATGGGAACTGCATATGCAAAGATATAAGTATCCAATAGATGGCAACAGTGACATGCAGCTTTGTGGAGTTGGATGGAATAAATGTGTGCTAATGAGCTGTGGACTAAATCCTGTGGTTTGGGTCAGAGGCCAAATGGAGTCCAGACAGTCTTAACCACAGACACACTGTCATCAGAAACACAGCCAAAACCAGTAGACCCTCGCAGGCATGTAAAACAATTATTGCACATGCTTCACTGTGTTTAAGGAATGCATATTGCCCGTAACAACTATAGAAAAGATCCCATGAGTATCAAGGCAGTATTTTCCTTCAAGGTCTATCACTTACTCTTCTACATTTAGTATATTTGAAAAATAAAAAAATATATTCTTCCTCTAATTCACCATTAGAAGTGGACAGATGTTCTTTTTTTTCCAGACTGATTTTTTTTTTGTTGTTTTGATTTTTCATCATTCTGTGCCTTTTCTTCTCTAAGCTCTTTGTCAAATTTCTCTGTCCATGGCTACAGAAGATTCAGACAATTTTTAATTATCTTAACAATGAGCTGAGAATCTCAATTACTGCTTGTCACGCATAAGGTCAGGAACAAGGCTGTGGAAGGTTGCTTAGTGGTGCAGTGGGCTATGAATAGGTGAAGGTGGGAGAAGGGTGACCCTAAGGGGCAGCATCATATCTGAATATTCATCTCACCACAGTGTATTAACTGTAAGGCACCTATCTCTGCCATTGCTCAGTGATACAATATATGTGAAAATATTTGTACTTCATATTTATATCTAAATACATGTTCATTTAAGCCTGTTTTATGGTTAAAAAGCTATTATGCTAACTAAGAAATGCAGTCCGTGGGTGTTTGTTGCATTCAGATAGAAGAAAACAATCCTGTACACCATGAATTATGAGAAGAAATGAAACATTTCAGCACAGACGAGTGAAAAACCAGGTGGACACTGTGATCAGACATGCTCCATAAATATGTGGCTCTGACAGGCGTGGGCTGGAGCGAAGGCGCAGGGATCTGGTATACTGAGGATATGCAGGGTTAAGGGTCATTAAGTGCTGAAGCGGGTCTTTTAGAGGTTAGAAATGAAATGGTACCACGCCTTGATGTTTTATTCCTCCTTTTTCATGCCACTTTCACTTAAACATTTTTACTTAGGCAAATGATTGCACAATTGCCTGGTTTCCACATCTGGATCTGAGACATGTAAAATGCCAATTAAAAGAAGGGGAAGGAAAGAAAACATCTTTCCTTTTAATTTGAATTCTGCTTTAGTCCTGACACTAGTTACGTTGATGCCATTCATTTAGGGGACCTTCAGCAATTCTGCACACTTCTGTCAGCTTTCTAGCTGAGAAACTATCACATTTGCATAACATGAGATCACGCTGATAAGCAATTGGCCACTATTTAAACAATGTGTCATGGCAGAGCACATTGATTTGCAGTAACTTTAAAAATAGTTAATGAATGCATTGATTATTGTGAATATTTATAGTGAGATGTATGTAAATGCCTTGTAATAAGGTATTTTTGAGGGACAATGCATTGCTTTAGAATAGTCAAAATAAAAACTAAATTATTTCACAATGTCACACACACATAGGCTATCAAATATTATTTGTGATGAGTAGTTTAGTTGTGTACTGTGAGTATTTGATTGTAATATTAATTGCAAAAAAGCCACATCATATTTCAAAAAAGGTGTTGCTACTTGCAAAACTTCCTGGTGAGACATCTCTGACCCCAAGAGCAACCAATTCCATCTTATCATGTGTCAGAAGAGGAACATGGTTGTCTACATCCTCTCCAGGCCGTGGAGTGGAGTAAGCAGTAAAAAGTGCTTCAGTGAACTGGCAATACCAAAGCAGAGAGGTAAACATGGGTAAAATATAAATGTGAGCAAAACAAACAAAAAAAAAAGATTTCAGACAAATGAAGGCACATACTGTATGTTTACCCTTCTGACAGTACAAAAATAATCTTGGGGTTTCTGTAGCTGTATGCTTCATGCTGTTGTTTAAAATAAATTTTAGTGACTGCACATTTCTGCGTTACTTCCCAGGTCCAGACTGATACACAAAGGGGGTGCAGTCAGGACTCATAGACTTTTGAATGACTTTTCTGAGGAAATCAGAACATATATATGTATACAGTATGGTTTTTCATTTTAAATGTGTTTTACTTTTATTGAGGAATTACATAGGATATAAGTGCTTGCATATAGGGCAGTGTGTCTGACAGACAGCAGCAAAGCCCATTGTCCAACCACAGCAAAGACTGTGCAAACTGTTTACCATCCTAGACAAAAATGGACCCTGTGTTTTCCCTTTACTTTGCTGATGAAGTGATAATTATAGGAGAGGCCTCACACCTCCAGAGCACGGCATCTCTCACGTGTCTCCAGCCCATTTTGATCACGCTATTGACCAGAGACATCATAGCTAAACATTGTGAGCAGTGAAATTGTGATTTTTGCACTTGGACCAATTTGATGTGCTCAGTGAGAGAAAGTTTATCAGATGTTATGGCAAGACCTCATCTAAAGTGAGAACACAAAGACTAACATAGTAACTGAAATTTTCATTTCAGTTAAAGTAATTAAAGGATTACACGGTTCCTTTCTAGTCAAGTCAATTCTATTTATATAGTGCTAATTCACAACAGAAGTTAAAGGAGAACTCATACCATTTTTGATCCCTATATCATTTTCCAGTGGGTCACCCAGTGTGGGGGAAGCAAAAAAGGCGATTAAATATGATCCGACCAGCCCTCCTGTGGCTACGTGGTGCTTCGTGATAGCTATAGCACTAACTTTAGGGGTAAACATTTTAACGACACTGGACCTCTAAACACACTCAGAAAACCATTCCAAAACCTGTGGAACTTGAGTCAGGTCCTTATGAAACACCACTGTGCATGTTGAACTCATATAGTTTAGCCAAACAGCATAAACTTGTTTTTGCACGGACATCCTGGAAAGCCACAACTGGCCTAAGCATCAATGTGCATGGTTGTGTCCCATAGGGACCCAACTCATGTTATACATGGTATTCTGATAGTGTTTGGCCCAATGCATAGTTAGCGTTATAGCTATCCTGAAGCACCGAGTAGGCACAGGAGAGATCCTGTTTGGTCGGATTATTTTTAATGGTGTTTTTTTACTTCCCCCAACACTGGTTGACTCTCTGGAAAATGATACAGGAATAAAAATGGTGGGAGTTCTCCTTTGACTCAAGACACTTATCAGTTAGAGATGAAGTCCTAATTTACAGGAACCCAACATTCCCTCATTAAGAAAGCACCTGAAGACAATGGTAAGAGAACATTCCCCTTTGATGGGAATAAACCTTGAGCGGAGCTTGTATCTAACAACCACAACAACAATAATTATGAAAATAATAATGATAAAAATAATATAACAAATGATAGCAATAGAATTGGGCAAAAATGTATAACAATAGCAACAGTGGGTGTCAAACAGGACCAAAGGGACAGTCGGCAGACCTCATTCAGAGTCTCCTGATGAGATTAGTTAGGCACATGCATAAATAGTGGTGTGGGGGGTACCTTTTGTACATCCTTTCGGTTCATAGAAGTCTTTCCAGCAACAGTGAATAAACAAAAACATTTTTGCTCCCACAAAATGGTTTTGTAAATCAGCTTAATAACTATTCCAATTCTGCTGTCTGCATGGCTGCCGTTGTGGTACACAATCCAGCTGTGTCAGTGGTTGGTTGTCCATGGTGGGAACTGAGAAGGTCTGTGCATCAGCATCCCTACATTGCTGACACAGCAGTTGCACACATCATTTCCTCGCAACAATCCCCTTCACTGTCTACCAGCATCAGCACAAGCATGATGGAAATACATTCCTCACAAAACACTGGTTAGCTGTGAGCTTGTGTTTTGCATCTGTGCGTAGATATTTAAACCATCTGTTTCCACAACACAGACATAAAGGAGATTTCTTTTGGATTTTGAAGTCTGTGTCACTTGGCATCACTCACGGATATAGAATCCAAGGCTGAGTGTAGGTTACACCCCCAAACTAAATTGAGTTTCATTCTCACCATATGTATCAGCCTTGCATGTAGCTGCAGAAAATTACATTTGAAGGTACCTTATCTCAAATAGGTTCATGTCAAAGTCTTGGTTTGTCTCTGCTTTTATATTATTTAAAGTTGCAGGATGTAACTAGATTCAATTATCTTGGTCTAACATTGCTCAACTGTGTAATGTCAAGATTGCAGTATACATCAGACTTTTATGAGTGCAGTGTGAGTAGGAAGAACAGTAGGATATCACCAACAACTTATGACTGTGGGGGGAGTCCAGTCATAACGGTGGCACTAATTAGCACTGATGAACTCTGGCAGTGGACTCTCACACCATAAAACCACATCCTAATAATAAAGCAGCCACATAGGTTGATTGTACCTGCACTTGAGAATGTCCCAAATGAGCATTTTCTGATGTCCTACGCCTACCAGGAATAATTGTAAAATTTATATATCATTTTACAATGGGACAAACCTGTGGTTAAAGGCTGGTTATCGCTAGGCATAAGAGTCAAATAATAACTTGAAACAGGGTGGGTGTTAAAGTTACACAGCCTTTGACATCATGGTAAACACCATGTCAGTCAAAGTCATGGTCTCTAAAAAATTGTCCAGCACTTGCAGTTAGACCAATGGCATCCTGCAGCTATGGCAACTTTTTGCCAGCAGTCTATAGTGCTCCTTCTAATATGAAAATTTGTCATCTTCTGTTATTGACTTAATCTGAACTGTGTAAATGTATAGTATAGGTCATTTTTGCTGGCTATTTTTTGACCTATACAGTTTTTCTTGTGAGGACAGGCTGAAAATGAATCCTTCTAATTAATTTGTTAAATGGAAATTTGGAATGTTATTATACTAAACCTGAAGTGGCACACATTTAATTATGCAACAGTACTTCATTGTATGTACTCTCTTCTATCATACTGGAAACAGACCTACACTACTTAAAGAATATAGCGATGGTGTAGGATAAAAGTGAAGCAGCACAGCAATAATCCCACACCACATGAAGGCAGCATTGGACATATTACCACCAGATGTCTGACACCATAGCATTCATTTCTCCCTATATAGCCTTCTTGAATGCATGAATGTAACAAAAATGTTGTTGATGTCTTGTATGATTTACAGCTCTGGGGATTTACTGCAATAAAGCATGAGCAAGTGCATTAGGCATTGCATTGGTGTGCAATCACTTTTTTCATAGTGAACTTTCAAGGACATAGTGATTAGTTCCTTTGGAATAAAAATGCCCCGTTTTTAATGTGTTCAAGCTTAACACGAACAGATGGTAATGCAATACCCTGCACTATAGCACATCAGTCCATAATCTCACTGCACTCCAGAAAGTCACCTGCCACTAATAAATTTGGCTGATTTTGTGTGGTGAAGGGGTGACAGAAGGGAGGGCTGTGTCAGGCCTTGACAGGAGGTGTGGAGAGTTGCACTTTGTCTTTTGTTGCATTGCTTGCCCTTTCTGGATTTACGATCTGCTTCTCACAGCCTCTGGCCCTTGGGTGCCTTGGCACTCCCAAGTGTCATGTGACACTACTGCTTTGTGGAACGCAAAAGGCATAACTGAGAAACCCATTGCTGGGCTTACTGGACACCAGCAGTTATTGAAAATGTTTCAATATTATTCTATATTGTATAAGCAGTTAAATAATATCTTTATTTAAACAGTTACTGATTTGAGATTAAAAATTGTGTACCATGTATCCCATCTGATCTTATTGACTTGCCATGATCTAATTTTCCTATTATGATTATTGAGATAGCAGTGTAACATAATAAAAAATAGGGATAACAACTGTTGGAACAATTGTGATAAAGGGTAGCTTGATATTTGGAGTATAGCTAACAAACAAGACTCCCTGTTCATGTGGTTCCATATGAGACAACTATTAAGGTTATTTCCATATGAATTATATGGTTTGGACATTGCAGCTGATGTGCATTCATTTCCATACATCCACTTTAATATGAGTCATTTTGCAGTATCTTGTGCCAACACTATATGCTGTCTTCACTAATTTATTTTACATTGATGATGATATAATGAAACAAAATAGGTTAATGTTGAAAGATATCTATATTGTTGACAACTGCACAAGTCACTCTGATAGCACCTGATATGTATTTGCCATAACTAAAATGAATTACAGCAAATGTCTAATGAAATATTATGAATTGTTTTATAACCAATAATTATGTCGTCATCTGAACACTCCCTGGCAGGATATCAGGTGGAAACATGCTCTGATTTAATGAGGTGGCAATTAGAAAGATTGCATGAAAGGATGTTGTTTAAAGTATAGTTGAGGTCATGTTGTCAGCAGCCATATATTGCTCAGTAATAGTCAGTTTCTTCTTTGAAGGGTGCTAGTCCCTTGAACATTGTGGAAAAAAGGTATTTGACTGCTTTACAACTGCTTCTCCGCATTCCATAAGGACAGAAATATGTGTGGCTTAACCTGTCAAGGAGCGAGCTCTCACATTGTAAATCCTGATCTATCCCCATTCATCCTTAAGAATTTGGACTCACAACTTGCCTTAGGTGGTACAGACTACATTTCCTTCATCCTAAGCCTTTTTTCAGTCAACAGCCTAATGAATTTCATCTCTATATATTTTAACACATAATTTGTCTTTCTTTTAGCATAGCATAATGATCCTGACAATGCCAAAGGCATTCTTTTAACAGCAGACAAGACCATGAATGGACCTAATCTCAGCTGGCCTACCAGCAGTTTTCTCACATTCCTTTTCAGTGAGTTAGTGGATGTTTGAAACACTGATCCATGGATTTTCTTGACCAAAAATGATATCACAAAATGTGCCTGACTGTTCTACACACTTGAGAAGTGTCTGATCTGGTGTCACACAGACCAAAATCAAAGCCATGCCACAGGCTTTCTGACATTTTATCCTTGTTCCCAGCTGTAAACTACTGTAACTTGGAACAACAAAAGTAGAACAAGGCTCATCATGTTAGCCTGCAGATTTGGACTTTGGCTTCACCAACTACTTTGCACATCTGTAGTTATGTAGCAAAGAGCAGTGAGATCCTGGCATAGCTTCTGCTACCTAAGCTGCCAGTATTGATCTGGCTGTCTTCTGAGATTGTTAGCTTTCTCTTCAGGAGTGCTGAGAAACTGGCCTCATGCCTGCAATGTTCTCACCGCACTTGAGACTTAGTGCCTCATTTCCTTCTGCTCTAATCAGAACTAGACATATTGAGAGCATAAGTTGGTTTATCTGCACTCTCTCATTGGACTGTGAATAGTTACTGTGTGCTCCAGAAAATTAGCATACACATGTTCCTCCCTGAAAAGCACCAATCCATGTTGGAATGAGTGTGTTTGCAGAAAGAGGGTGAGGGAGGCTGGAAAAGGGAGATAGCGCCTGCTGTTTGTTCAATTTGCTTGACTTCAGATCAGATGATGACTGAACTGTGACACAGGCAATCACAGTCAAATGAACATAATCATTACCTTGACGCTTTTGCTTTGACACTTTTATAATTGTTGTGCATAAAATAGCTTTTATGCATTTCTAAACAGCAACCAGAATTGGATTGCTTTTGGAGAGCTTTGGTGAAATTCTATATTTGATTTTACTATTTTGCTAATTCAAGCTAATTCTTTGGAAAATAACTATACATTGAATTTCACAGAAACACGTAAATCTGACACCTATACATACTGAAATGTGTTTGTCAGTTGGTTGGTTCGCCACTTTGGTCCTTTCTTGTGCAGACATTCATGGTCACCAAAAGATGAATCTTCATGATTTTGGTGATCCACTGACTTTTTTCACACACCACACAGCATCAAGAAGATGCCTTTGCTGTTGACATGGTGAACTTGACTTTAACATACATGGTTTTAGCAGCATGTTAGCATTGCCATTGTGACTATGTTGCAAACATTAGTATTTAGCTCAAAGTGCACATACACAAATATGTACAGCCTTAGATTCACTACCATAGCTGTAGTCTTTTAGTCTTGTTAAATTAATTAATGTCAGGTTAATGTGATATGCAGTTGGCAGACTTGTGTATTTCTGCTACTTGTGTTTTATGTAAAAAAAAAAAAATAAATCACCAGCCAAAAAAATGTTTCAGTCAACTCAGTGAAAATACTTTCATTGCCTCTTTATTAAATTATATATAGGGAAAGTTGGAACATGTAAATATACCAATAAATATATAGGCATGTCCTTAAACAGCAGCTGCATTGTCTTTTATTGAGTTCAGGTAAAAGCCATAATGTGAAGCAATAATTGCATGTCAGTGGATATTTAGTGAACACTGCCAAACCAGGGTGCGTGATGTGTTTGCTCATTTGTTTTGACCATAACACAGCTTGTGAGAAGAAAGAGATTAATAGTTGTGCCTAGTGTGAACTGAAAGCTTGGTGTCATCACATCAAAGACTAGAGAGGTTGTACATCACTAGTGGATCTTTCCCCCTGTTTGGATCTCTAATTAAAATGTTTCAGAATTCCCCTTTGCTCACGCTAATGGCACAAATAGCCTTAAGGCATATACCAGCAGCTTTGTCAGGTACTGAGGGCACAGGTGAACCAAGGATAATAAAGTATCAAGCCTTTATATCTCTGTTAAACAAAATGTGCATACATTTTAAACAAGTCCTTTTTACAGCCTGAGCCCTTGAGTGATTGGTAAACTTTATATTCAAAAGATTTACTACTAGTGTGGGATATGTCCCATTTAAGTAAAAGTGCTCAAGTGAGGCTTTTCTTGTGCTTGGAAAGTCAGTTTTTTTCAACGGAGCAGCTCCAGAAAATGTTGCTGGGGGGAACGACAGATTAGAGGCTTGGTTTTTGGTCCGTAGGTTTGCGAAAGAATTGTATGCATTAACATATTGATGGAATTTTCAAAGATTATATGAAAAACACATGTGAGTTCTCTTTGGGGGGCCTTTCTCCCTTTCCTTTGAATGTGTGTGTATTTGTGTTTGTGTTTAGCACACATGTGCATGATTAAGCAAACCAAAGAGCAGGGAAAGGTAGCATCACTGTAGTTTGTCATTAATGTACCCCAGCCTTGAAATGAAATCTGAATTATCTGCTTCACTGCCCTCTCAACTCATTTGCTATAGTCTTAAGCCCTCAGATTCTTTTATGCATGACTTTCCCCCTCCTTGTATCTCTTCTCATTCTTGTGATGGGGGACGTAAAAAAGAATGATTTTTTTCAGATCAGGGATGACAGAAAGTATCAGAAAACAAGCATTAACTTAGTCATTATTCATTGCTTCTTCATGCAAAGAAACCTCATAATATTCAAGTAACATGTGGGTACAGTACTTACAAGAAGTAAGTTTTATAGTAATAAGATCAGTTGTCTGTCGGCTATGGTGGTGTTGATGCTGTCAAGCTGATGTCCATGAGCTCCAGATGCCAGAACAGACTGATACATAACAAGCACTTATAAGCTGTTCACCTTGGCTACAGCACTTTAAATCCTTGAAATACTTCATTTTTCTCACCTTAGAAAAGTCTCCCTCTCTCTATTTCAGTTCCCCTTCCTTAAGTTTTCTCTCTGTGGGCATAAAAGTTATACTAGTGTATTGGAGATGGACATCTTAGCTTTTGGCAGCTTGGAGGATGCTTGCATCAGCTCCACAGGGATGTCAGTGTTCTCCTCCCCTTGCATGTGTGCATATAGAGTCTATTCAAATGAAACTAAACTAAAACTTACAGTCAGTTTTTTCAAATGCATAAATAAAAGGAGGGGATTGCAGCAGATGGTTATTAACACCATTCAGCAAAAATGTGGCTGCCTATTTAAAGATAAAATGGTTGAACTCATGTTTTGGGTCAAAGTGCATTTCAAATTAAAAGAAAAGTAAAGGTCCAGGAGGGGGCACTAATTCTCCAAAGCTGAAGGCATAACTGTCTGAGCAAGTCTGGACTCCTTGCAGGTTTTGAACTTATTTTATATTAGTGTTGTCAAACAGTGCTGAAAAGCAAGATGCAAGGAGGTATAACAATATACATTATACAATATGAGGGTGTGGAATGGGATACTCACAGAAAGTGTTTCACATAAGCTCATCCTTCAATTTAACATGCACTCAAAAGATAAAATTGCCCTGACAGCAAGAGTGACAATTAAAGTGTGGCTTGCAAACTCAGTGTGAGTCTATTTGCCCCACTGAGTACAGAAGTTAAGTCTAGTGACCATGCAATATTTTGTACCCTTCATGGCAATCAACAGTATTTGTCCTGGGGCTATCTCTCTGTTTTTCTTCTTGTGGTTGGCTGCCCTCCAAGCATATCTATCAGTACGAAATTGGCACATATTTCTTCCTTGACATTTGTTCTTTTATTTAACCACAATCAAATCCTGCATTCAGAGATGAGTCACATTCCAGCTTTATGGACTGACGTGCATCTATTCACTGTGGATTTTGTAACCAATGAAAAAGGTATTTGGGAAGAGGTAAAATACACGCAAGTACAGTGTAACTGTCAACAAGGAAATCCTGTGAGTATCCATTCACTCACAAACTGGCAAGTCTGATCAGATTGGATCCATTTGTCATTCATTGTGCTAATGTCCCATCCAGCTGCAGCAATGAGCAATGAAACTGTGACTGTTAAGGACATCAGAGGGTTTTATGGAAAAATCTGCAAAGTCTATTGATGTTAACATTTGCTACAATATGCGTTTCAATGCAATTCACCCATGGGAACTAATATAGTCCTAATCATTGCAGTTTGTCACAGTCACTATTGCAACTACAATCTTAAATATCTGTTGAAATCATAATACTGTAGCAGCATATAAAACTAAACTGGGGTTGGGACATAATCAAATTGCTCTTTTTCTTGCTCTTACTTCCACTTATTTGATTCATACATAAACAAACATGCAGAAACACATTTTTTAATGAATAATTATATAAGCCATACTTTCAAGTAAGTCTATCATTAATTTTAATGGTTACTAAATAGTATATTAATACTTAACAGATCAAGTTATAGGCTATTTAAATGTAGATATAAAAAATGACTTTTTATTGGCTTAGTATGAGTGGCTTGGCAGTATAATATACAGCATGGTATATATATTTTTGTGTTTTTATAATAGAATGTGATTTAATATATGGTGCACAACTGTGCATGCAGTACAACTTTGTGATTTTATGACTGTTTTTTTAGAAGTGCATATCCAGCATTTTCCTCCTTGTCTTAAAGGGATCATTTCAACGGTTTGGATGGGCACCTCTGGCTTTTCTTTTCACATCAGCAATTACTACAGGAATAACATATACATTGTGGTTTTCTTTTTAAAACAACAGTGTTGTTTTTAGATTTTTCTTTTTTACACCATACACCATCTCTTTATTCACATATTATGTTAGACTTGAATCTCATAGGATTTGTGGCTAATTTGACTTCTGCTGTTCAAGAGTTGTCAACAAAAAATACTTCCTCACATTAACTTCATCCTTTTTCTCTGCAGTAGCTAGTGTGTGCTCACTGAGTATGCATTGAGTCAATGCCTGATTAAAACTCCATTAGTCATGCAGAAAACAAAGAAAGTGTAATCAAAATGGAAATGAGTATAATGGTGCTGTGGAAACCAATAAAGCTGACAAGCTGAAAAAGACATTTTTGGGGGGATTTTTTGTCTCATTTTGTCTACCTTTAACAATGAGACCTATTGAGTCCAGGTCCAAAATGATGAAGACGTTCTTAATATGGTACCGTAGGTTTGATATTCAGATTTTGCTTTAAATGTTCAACTTGCAGAATAAAGGCTGCAAATGAAAGAAATGAAATCTTACTAGCTTTGCCCCACAGTTAGCATTCATGTCAGCTGTTCATTTTTTCTTTCTGCCATCAGACAAAAAGTAAACAAATGTTAGGGGAGAACTTTTTCCAAGAAACTAATTTAATCATTGCAAGTGCTTGGGGGTCATGTTACAGAAATATGCTGCCTCTCTGATCAGGCTCTGTTAAGGAATCTGTCCTACAGCAAACAATCAGTCAGTCCTGTTAACAAGCCCTAGAGTCAGACTCCCTCACTCATCATTTTAAACCCATCCATCACTTATATGGGCTGCCAGGGCCAGAGTGCTGCTTCCAATACATGACAAGATAACAGCGAGACAACAGTCAGCTTCTCCTGATGGAAAAAAAAGAAAAAGAAACAAAACAACCTCACCTACAGGGCAATAATCTAGACATCAGGTTTATTGACATGTCAGGTTGTACAGGAGTTCAAGTGCTGACTGGGTCAACATGTCCACAGTGTTACTAATAGCCACTTAGGTCTAGTTAGGGTAGACTTTATAATTTATGACAACAGTAAGGCAACCAAAAGTCTGTGTGGCACCCCGTGGACTGGCCCATGAAGATAGGCCTATGACCCAGAAAATAGGACATTTTCTCATGTTTGAGGGCAGCTAGAGGACTGTGACCTCCATTCTGGGGCCCTGGGGAAATGACTAGTGGGGTGCAAGGCCTGCCTTTGTATTTCTTAGTAAGCAGTCAGTTATCTGCACATGTGCCACCATTAATTAGCCAAGAGGGGAGCTGGGTCTCGGTGCAATGTTGAGGGGTAACAAGGCCACATTGAGATCCTGACTTTCATTTCATACCCAAAGGGCAACTGGGTACATCACCTGTTAATGAGCTCTGAAGTGGTCTTTAATTGGACCTCAGACTGTGGACCACCCAGAGAATCAGACAGAGGAAAAGTCTACAGGAGAACATAATTGGTGCATACAGTATATAAAAAATGGTAACACTTTATTTGAAGGTATCGTCATAAGAGTGACATGACACTGTCATAACTGTTACATGACACAGTTATGAATGAACACATGGGCGTGATTGTGTCATGTAACAGTTACTACATCATGTCACACTTATGATGCCTTTAAATAAAGTGTTACCCAAAAGACAATAGATAAAACACTTTGACAAGAACGGAATCCTAATAGTGAGAAGAAGTCTGAAGTGTTGTGATGATGTTTTAAAAATACCCTGATTAAGACTACTGAAAACTATCTAAAAAAAAAACAAAACTAGCTGATGTCTGATATAGTTAAAAGGTCTGGAAAATTTTTTTTTAATGAAACTATTATTTCAAGGTAAAATTTAACTTATTATTTAAAATGTTATTTGGTTGTTTAGTTTCAATTTGACTCCACCTGCTTGTCTAGTTGTTCAATTTGTTGCTTTTTGTAATAACACATAATATTCATTCACTCACATATTCCTACACTGACGGCAGAAGAAGATGCTAATCTGCTCATCAGAAGCAATATTGTGCTTTCTATCCAAAGGACTCAATCACCCATTCACACACATACACACTGACACATAGTTTAGCTTCTGCAGGGGTTCGGGATCTTGTCAAAGTACACTTTGATATGCAGAGGAAAGCGTTGACCTTCTGATTTGTGAACAATGCACTCTGCCCCATGAGCCACAGCTTAGTTATGGTATGATACATTAAAGTGTTGCATCATAGACAGTATACATTTTTGTTCATGATTTGGTTTGTACATGGTTGTTAGTGACAGTATGTGCCATTTTTTTCTGAAGCAAATTTAAAAAGCTCCATTTTTGACGGAGTAGTACTTTGATACTTGTTCTACGCTATGATTGTTGTCAGTGACAAATGATTTTTTTGTCAGTAGCAGATGTTTCACTAGTATTTAATTGGTCTGTTTTGAACAGTTTGAAAACACTACACATATATTATTCTGGTGTCATGCTGTAAGTGTCAGACAGTGAATCAGACTC
Source organism: Rastrelliger brachysoma (assembly GCA_024605115.1). Taxonomy (NCBI): domain Eukaryota; kingdom Metazoa; phylum Chordata; class Actinopteri; order Scombriformes; family Scombridae; genus Rastrelliger; species Rastrelliger brachysoma. The sequence continues at coordinate 19,327 of JANJYP010065215.1, forward strand.
TGCTTGATGTCTGTGTTTCTTCATGTCAAGCATGTTTTCATCCTATGCGTAATGTGTGTCATCACACTTCATTCATGTGCATGAGTCCTGAATAACCGACTGTATATAGTTATTTTTGAGTGGCTCGGTGGCTCTGCTCTGCTGTAGTGGTGTCAGTCACATGCTGCTACTTGGATAAACAGACATGCAGAGAAGTGCTATATAATCGGTTTGGCCCAGCATGAAGGCCTTTAACTGTCACATTAATTGCAACACTACAGGAGCAGCAGGGAGGACATGATCACTGCACTTTGTATGTCTTCTTTGTTTTTACTGTTATTAATGATTTCAGCTATGTTTAAAGTGGGGATTTTGGGTCATGACTGTATTTGAAAAAGCTGCCTGTATTTTTGTTGTCAATCCTCTAATAGTAGGAGGAGCAGATGAAATGACGGGTCATCCTCCTGTTCACACTCCAATGATCTAAAGTACTCTCCAGTGAATGATTCTGTCTGCCCATCTGCTATTTATCAGAAGTGATGCCAGATCTCATTGAGGAAACTGATACTTCCGATAGGCTGCCACTCAGCTAGCCAAAGGGGTTGGATGCACTTTGATTAAGATTCCTCTTACCTTCCTATCCTAACCACACTGCCCAAATTAACCCCCTGTCACCAGCCAACAAAGAGAATGAGCATGGCCGAGTCTGATTTATTTCACACAGAGCCACCATAAGGGCACAGTTGGCCTCTCGTCTCCCCTATAAGCCATATACATTCTGGTCTCTCTTTTTCTCGCCTCCCCCCACTGTCACGCCCTCACACCGCCTGTCACACACACTCAACCTGTCACTTGGAAGAGGACAGAGGCACAAGGATGGATCCGAATCAAAGGGAGCTGATTAGCAATTAATGATGCATCATTGTATTTGCATCAGAGCTGTGTGCACAGTGTGTTTGCATGCAAAGTGGCGCTGTCAATCATGCTGAGTGTGCCCTGGCCCTCCCTCATCTGTCCTGCCCATGTGTTCCCATTGGGGTTCAGCCACTTATGGCTACTGATATGGTAGAGATTGCTCTGGTTCTCACCACACTTACACTCAAGCCCAACACAGGACAACAGGACAACCTCCTGCTGAGTTCAGACAAGAGCTGAAGACTGCAATAATGCATCCTTCTGGTGGATACAACCAGTGATTGATAAGAAATTATCATTAAATTTCCCCCAGACACACAAATTGGATTACAACTATTGGGATTGTAGGTCTTTGGTTCCTTGCTGAGATGTGGGTACCTGGGCTCTACAGCCAGAGACAAAGTTTACAAGCAAGGATCTCTGCACTTATTTGCATGTTCACTATCTGCCTATGTCAGGGATGCAGAGGACTGAAGGATTGGACCATGGGTGGGGAAAGTGGGCAGAATGCGTCTGGGTTCTCAGTTCCTGTGGTGTTATTGTTGACAGAGACGGGAGTGGCTCAGGACGGGGCCAGTGAAGGGGTAACACCAGCGCCCACCACTGAACATGAGGATGACAACTCTTTGGGCTACACAGGTACTGCTGCTTTCCCACAATATTTCATGTGTTTGTCATAACCAGCAGGAACCCTCAAACTGAACCTGAACTGAACTTAAGTTCTGACTTTGGGTTATTTTGTACTTTAGTTCAAACTTCTCATATTGAAACAGTCTATGGTTACACTTTTGTTACCCTCCATAAGAAATCATATGATTTATATCAGTGATATATGACTATTCTTGCACAAGCAATCAGAGACTATGTGTGTTGACTAAGCATAGCATATACAACATGTTATGTATAAACGTTTTATTGAAAATAGTAATCAAAGGGATTACAAAATGCGCTAGGGAGAGCTTATTGTTTATATTTTTCAAACAGAATTCCACCACAGTTGAAAAAAGTCTTTGGAAGGAATAAATAAGCTTCAGTGGTCAGTTTCCACATTTTGCTATTGCAGATATATATCCAAATATGATCTTTATGTTGTGACTGTTGCAAAGAGTTTCTCAGTTCTGAGTGCTGAAAGAGTAGACTTGTGGGAAAATGAGGCACACAGCACCACTCAAAGTGCATCAGTTGATGTAGTCGGTATCTCCCCAGACCACAGAGCTCTGTAGGGAAATGGAGAGTCGGAAATGGGGTTTCCACCTGAGGGACTGACCTACACACACAAATGCACACAGGCACACACACAGAGGAATCGTCTGGAGAAAATTACTGATGACACATGTTTTTGTTGGAGTTTTTTCGGCTCTTCCCTCCAGAGCGAGGGGAAAAAAATTCCCAGTGTGTTGCACCCATGAAGGAACTTACTGCCCCAGGTGATTTAGTGGACCTCACACAGCTTCAGAAATCCTGTGCAGAAAAAGGAAACCCAAATTAACTGCCAAAAAACATAATGAGGTTCATCACTGTTTGGCAACTCTAGATTTTATTTAGCTCAAAATTCTGTCGTTAACAGAAAATACCAAATCAAAAGTACAAAGCTTTGCCTTTTATCAATGAAAATACTTTTCAAAAGTTTGAGAATTAGCATAGCTTGAAAGTTCCCATGCTTTGTATGAGGTTTTAAAAAGGCAAATCATGTCATATCTGCTTCACCACATCTTGGTTTATCTTTAGAATGATAAATCTGTCCAGTAGACAGTGCCATGAGTTCATCTTTAATCTGGCCATTTAATCCCATCTGTGCATGAAAATGAAGGAAATCAATCTGGCCTAGTCAGTGAATTGGAAATGAGACTAATATGCCCTAATACCTTAGTCTGCCACTGATAGAACAAAGTGAGCAGCTCCCAAAGTCTGCATTTTCAAAGACCATAATTCGCTGGACAGTTTGAAAACTGCCTCTTTTAGCTCAAGTGGAAATGGAATGCACCTACAAGTTTTACAGTATAGAATCATTTAGGTGACTGGTGGTTCGTGTTTAATTGTGACTCTTTGCCTTGTGATCTCAGTGACCTTCATGGGGCGAAAGATGTTCTTTGATTTATGAGTAACTTTCACTGTTTATATGATCACATGCTTACACATGACACTGAGTAAGAACACTGGTAAGCCCTTGTCACCCTTCCCTCCATGACCTGTTGTAGCATTTGCTAAACTCTGGAATAAAAGACAGAGATGTGCCACTTTGAATGAAAAACATTGCAACTGTAAATTGATCATCTTTACCTTACATAAAATAAAGAGCAGCTGGCACAGTACTAGGGAATGACATGGTAATGTCTTCTATGGTAATCGCCTGGGACTAATACAGCCTACTGTGAATTTTATAAGGAACCGCATGCTGACCTAAAGTTCACAATACATTAAAAGTGTTTTTTATTGGTCCCCCAAGACACCGACTCTCAGGCAGCTGTAAATTGTTTCACAATATCAAAGAGCTTTGCTCAGAACTTCACATTCATAATAAATGACACTGACCTGTGTGAAGGCAGTGGATTAGAGAGGTATGCTAAAACTCTTGCACTTGCACTTGCTTAGCCACTGCTTGGCAGCCAGACACACACAGAGGAGACAGGTCTTTGGTTCTTCTGCCTCAACATGAAAGGCTGAGCGTGACTTCAGAGAGCACATCAGGGCTCATATCCTCCCTCCCTGCTGACAGCTACCATTGCGTTTGTCACAGATCACAAAGGACAGCAACTTCAGAGAGTTGCTCCATTTGTCAGGTTATGGAAATAAAGATAGGAAGAAAGTGAGAGTATTGAAGGTTGCCATGCTGTCATCACCGATTGGCTACAGAATAAAGGTGTCCAGACCGCACTTATGATTCTCAGCCTCACCCAAAGCAAACACCACTGAACGTCTAAAACAAACCATTCACTGTACTGATTGATGTGCAGACAGGTGCTGTAAGTAAAGTTGAATTTTGAGCTGTGAAGGCAGGGAACTTAATAATGGTAAACAATCACAGAGATTGGAGAGGTAGCACAGAAAACATACACAAACATGAGGGGTTGTTAACTACTGTTATTCACTGAAATTGATTTTGTTCGCATTCACAAAAATAATTGTTGTCAGACAACTATGATTGAGATTGGGACTACTCACAGGGAAATGTTTACTTGTTAAGAATATGGATAGTAATGGCAAATATTCAAACCTCTGGTGCAAGTGCCATGTTCATTGTAAAACATAATATTTTCAAGTTGTCATTTTGAGGTAACTGAATTGGGAAGTATTCTCCTTCTTTCTTTAAGGAAAAACTGACTTCCTCTATTTCCTCCCATTTTTAACTAGTTTAAAGAGTATGCACCTTTCTGGCTCTATATTTTTATTTTTGGGATTAGAATATCTGCATGATTTACAGTTAAAAAAAAATCTTATTCCTCACAAGCTGTCCCTTTATGCAGTACTTAATTTCAGCCTCTGTCTAAAACAGGCTGTTTAGCTCTGTCTTTTTAGATCTCCTCTCTTAATGAGTCAATCAATCAATCTTTATTTGTATAGTGCCAAATCACAACAAACATCATCTTAACGCACTTTACACAAAGAGCAGGTCTAGAACCTTACTCTTTAATACAATGAAAAAGACCCAACATTCCCACATAAGCAAGCACTCGGCGACATTGGCAAGAAAAAAAACTTCCTTTTAACAGGAAGAAACCTCAGGCAGAAACAGGCTCGGCGCGGGCGGCCAACTGCCTCAACTGGTTGAGGTTGAAATGGGGAGGGAGAGAAATTGGTTAATGCCCAGAAAACACAGCAAACTACAAATTATAGTCATAGGCCATTTATTGGCATGTGCAATAATCTGATGTTAAGTTGTTGGCAAGGTAGGGGTTTTGTATACAAAATGTTAACAGCAAGTTGAAGCCAGAGCTTTTAATGTTAAGGGAGTATTTGTGTGTAAATTCATATAGTTCATCATTTAGACAATACATTGCAGTATATAAATAAAAAAAAATCACAAAAACCAAATGTGGTGCCTTCAAACATAAATACATAAAAACACCTCCATTTCTCTCACAGATTATAAGCAATCCACAGTTTGGCTTGACCTTTGAACTCACACTCTTACTAAACTATTAACACTACGTGTTGCATAAAACCTTTCTGTCAGCTGATACTTTTGTCACATGACACATTTTCACTGAAGTATAAGTTAGTCTAAAGTCCTATTTATACTTAAGCTGGCGGAAATGGGAAGGACATGTTCCCCAAAACATCCAGCAGAATTGTCAAAATGCTCTGGTGATTCATCCACACATAGAATTGAGTATAGTTATTAGACATCAAAATGTAATGTGCCAAGCCAATTTTGCTAGCTGAAAATATGCAATATTGCAAGTATTAACCACCATGATATTGGAGACCCAAAGAAGGAAGGGATCTTTTCTAGCGGAAATGAAAAATTGAGAAAAAAAAGTTCCCTCTAATTTTCTTCAAATCTTGACCCTTACCCTTAAATGTAAACTCACAGTCATTATTTTTAAAATAATACAACTTTTGTAAAGCTTTGCCCAGATTATCATTACCAAACACCACTTAGAACTACACCCTATTAGAATCAGAAATCAACTGCCCCTACCTGTTTTGAGCCAGACATGTTGCTACAAGTTGTTGCTCACATTCATAACTAAACAAAGAGTAAATCTGACTGTATTTAACACTGAAATGAGAGTTGATATTTAACTCAAGTATGAACAGGTCATGCTCTAGAACAGAGGTTTACTTCTCTTCTTATTTCTGGGCCTCATTCGGTAGAGACAGTATTTCATGAGTTATCCTTATTGATGCGGAGGTGGAGTGGTCTGTATCCGGATACATGGTACTGACAGCCTAACCATGAGGGAGATGGAGAACTCTATTCTCTATTCGTCCTTTGCACTCATTACTGCGCTGTTGTGCTAGCCTTGAGTATCCACTCTGAAAACCAATTTCCTTGACAGTGTCACCCCCACATATATTACCCAAGAGTCACAACCACAGCATCAGGGTGTCAGGTCTCCATGACACTCACTTATGTTCATCAGTCTCAGTGCTCTGGTAATCATGATACAGGAGAGAGAGAGAGAGAGAGAGAGAGAGAGAGAGAGAGAGAGAGAGAGAGAGAGAGAGAGAGAGAGAGAGAGAGAGAGAGANTACACTCTCACATATTATCCACAGTGCAGCAGCAGTGCTTATTTCTTTCCAGTGCAACAAAGGAGAAATATCCCTGTACATGCCTGTAGGAGTGATTCACTTGAGATATAATTAGTTATAACACTGAACTAATGTCCTACATGCAGCTTCCCCACAGCCTCCATACTGCTGAGGGCAGTACAGTTTTTTAGTTCCCCATCCAATCTTTTTTCATCTCCCTGATCCGCACAGCTTAGTTTCACACTGTCCCAGGACACTAGGTCTATTAGCCATCCCTCTCTAGATAGTGCATGGAGTGATGTGGTCAAAAGGCACTGCAGTCGAGGATGAGATTTGAGATGGGAGTTAGTATGAGTGCGCAGGGGGCAGATTCACAAAGACTGTGAGGTGAGAATTAAATTAGAACTCTTGAGTCCTCATGATAATTAGACAGAAGATTGGATACTATTTTGCTAAGTGCTAATATTCAGTTATTCCGGCCACATTAACCACACTTTATTTCTCAGTGAAAGGGTAATAAGTATTTTCTTAGGATGTAAATGGGTCACATATTCTTCACCACCTCAAACAGGAGAGGGAGGGGGGCTTTGTCCCTTCTGACTTAAGAAGAGCTACAACTGAATTTTAGGAATGTGATTTAGTAGTGATTTACCTTGCCAAGATAGCCAGTCATTAGCATTTTACCCTCTGCTTTACTCTCTGCTGAGGCAGAGAAAAAAAAAAAAGATGAACAAAGCTGATCTTTGAGACAGGAAGAGAGATAGGACAAGAGATGAATGAGGGGATGAGAAAGAGAGAAGGGGATGGAGGTTACAGGAAAAGAAGCACATATTACACACTGCATTGCACACAATACAATCATAAGCAAAATAATTAAATAAAGAACACAAAGATTTTGGCATGATTATTTCATTTATTCATTACATTCGGGCATCTATAGAAATATTGAGTGTTCTGTGAAAAAATGCAGTTTGTGTGAGTGTCCTGTGCTGTATTACATGTGCCATGATGGTAGTTAGACAAGTGGGAAAACTCTCATCCCAGTGTTAGATAAACCAACCAATCAGGGCTAGCCGTGCAACTACCAATCAAGTTATCTCCCTACAAGCCAAGGTCCTCCCTATTGGCATATGACCATGACTATCTGAAACATGGTTTTGTGAGAGAGGCTTAAGAGAAGGCTTTTGGCATCAACTTGCATAGACAGATTTATGTGTTGTTACTTTAACCTGATTCTCATATATTACTCCTTGACAGATATTGTATCCTATTGTCTGCTTATACAGTTATAACCTATTATTATCCAGTCTTTGCTGTCAGTGTCTTAAAATGCACATATTAAGATCTAGAAAATCAACCTTTCACAGGTGCATACCCCTAGGACCCATGGCAAGCTCAATTTGGACCTGAGTCCAAAAATAAGAACCTATGTAGAGGGTATCTAGATTATGTTTCATGTAACATATTTTGGGAATAAATCTTTACAGATACATACAGTAGTTACGCAAAAATGAATTTGCTCTGATTTTAAACACTTTACTGTACCCCTCTCGTAGTGTGCAGAGCTAGATAATATTTGAAATATAGAGTAGAGTTACTCCAAAAAATCAATCTGACATTTTTTATAGCCATTCTACAACATACAGCTTTAGGAGTAACACACTTAAACTACAATATAAGCATGCAGCTGCTGTAGAACACAGCTGTAGCGACGCAGCTGCTGGATATGCTGGTTAGGTTCACATAAGGCATGTTACATAAAATCCAAACCGCTGTTGCCTTGTAGTCACAACTTTATCAGCCAACAAATCAGACACATTGTTGTAGAAATTACAACAATGTGTCAGAAGTGAAAAGTATGTTTAAATTGTTCCAATTGTACAACATATTTAATTGGAATAGGTACATTTTGATCTATTTAGAAGTACATTTTATTTATAAAAAAAAAACATTGATCATTTGTTGTTGCTTAATTATTTTACTATATATTTGAACACATATATATGTATATGATAAGCTATTTTATAACCAATTTGTTCAACTTAAAACAAACATATTCAATTTTACTTGCTGGCAATACAATGCACTCATAGAGGTGTACACCTCTACAATTCTACAAGTTTCTTAAGTGAACCACCCACAGCCACCCATTTCTTGTGATACACGGCACATATGTTTTGTTTTGTTTTTTTCTACTGCCTTTGCCTTCAGACCAACTTCACATGCAAACACATAGGGCATGCCTCTTCACTTCACTGGTTCCATCTCAACAAAAACTACTCTAATAACTGTTGATCATGACTGAAGGTTTGATGAGCTGAAAAATCATTGCTGGTTTTATTAGTGGTGATATGATTAATGCATAGTCAAGTTGCACATGAGGAGCAGCCAGAGCCAATATTGGGCCTCAGAGTGATCTGTAGGGGGCTGTGGAGACTCAGCAGTGTGACTGTATCTCAGCATGGCTCAGTGTCTGTGTGTGTGTGTGAGAGAGAGAGGAGAATATCATGAAATGGGGGGGGCTGTAAATCTGAGCAGCACCTGCTCCCTGGACTCTGGCGCGTGGTGTGAGGTCAGCAGCGCCAGATATCCCATCGATCATATTTATTACATTCATCACAGCGCCAGTTTGTTTTGGCAGCTGATCGCACCGGGAAAAGAGAAAGAAAGAATAGGCTTTTTATTTGAGAGACGGGGAATGCTTTTAGCATGAGCAGTGTCTTCACATTTTTCTCAGCTCAGGGTCTTTAGAGACAGATCAGTCACTGATGTTGGCTCTAAGGCCCTATCAAAACCACAGCTACTACAGAGTGATATTCTAAGTACAGTTATGGAAAGTTGCTGCAAGAAATAACTTTGAGGGAAACAAATGTTAATGTTCCATCAATTCTCAGCTCTGTGGCAACATGGGCTTGCAGTTGAGGTTTGTCTAGATTTTGAAAGAACAATTTGTGTTTTTACTTCTTTGACTGATTTCTCTTCAGTCATATGAAAAAGGTAGAAAACCAACAGATTTGAATGAAAAAAAAATGCTTCTCCAGCCACAAAAACTCCAGCTTTTTTTCTGGGGAGTTGCTGTCTATTTTTTCCAGTTATAAGAGTATAACTGAATTATATAACTCTAAAAAATATGTGTTATTGATGTAAAAGGAAATGACAGGATGTGGCTCCAGCAAATTGTGAATATTTGATTATCTAAAAGTATGCTCCTTTGCCTGTAGTTTGTGAACTGAACATTTTACAACATTTTCACAATGTCCTGAATGTGAAAGTAGGCCTCTTTAATTGAATCCTAATTAAGTTGTTTCAGCTGTCAGTGCTATCAGAGGCTGATCTTTGATTGCTAAAGCTCACATCTCAATGCTGTCACATATGTGAGGCAATTTAAGGAAAAAAATCTAATGTGACTAGAAATAAAAAAGAACCTGCCCTGTATTC
>JANJYP010065242.1:0-14449 GCA_024605115.1 Rastrelliger brachysoma
AAGTTGCAAATGTTCCCCTCTGTCATTCTTTTTTATGCTTGGTTACACATCCAGTTGCACAACTAATTTATACCTCAGTAAAAGATAGACTCAACCCTGAACACATACAAGGTTAAATGACATACAGTTGATTGTTTATACCACTCGGTTAATTACATAACATTAAATGAACGGCTCCAAAATTTGGTCCCATCCTCATAACTCTTCCTGTTGTTACTTACAGAAAAGGGCACAAAGTCTCTTTTTTTTTGTAAGATTTTGTGGCACAGACACCTTTAATCGAAAGTAATCACACAGGAAATCACGGAAGACAGAAAGGGTGAGACACACAGCAAATGACCACACCAGCTGGGATTCGAACCAGGGTCAGCTGCAGAGTCTGTATACGTTTCATGTGCTCTAACCACCGGACTATCCTAGCATGCCACAGAATCTCTTTTTAAAGGAAGATACTGTATGTTTTCTCATTTATGCCCATGTGTTTTAACTTTGAAATGAAGCAGTATTAGCTAATGTGCTATAGAGTATGTATATAAAAGAAACAGCTTAAGAGAATTAGCTTAGCACCAAGACGGAACCATTAGCTTCCTGGAGTTAGGTTACAGATTACTAGTTACCCTATTTAAAATGTAATAAGACATGTAACTATTTCAATTCCTTAATCAATTTAATGTGACTTATTACATTTAATGATTTTATTATGAATAATTTTCTAACCAATATTTTCAGCTGTTAGGGTAAGTGTAGCCATTAAACACCAAAATCAAAGTTCAGGTGTTTTTCATGGATGCTGACATGATATAGGGAGATCATTTCTTCTAAAGCGAAACTGTATTCATTAGTTCATGTAGATTTTGGAATATTAAATAAAAATTATTTGTTGCTTCCTTTATTTTATTTTGCATTGTTTGTCCTGTTATTTAGCTAAAGTATATTTCTGTTTCTTTTTGCTATTTCACTTTGAATTGTTATTGTGTTATATCTTATAAATGAGGTTTCATAAGCCCTGAGTGGTTTTCTACCTCACCTGCAAATAAACTGAAACTAAAGATTTTATGAAAAAAGTCAAAAGTCTGGCATAGATTTATTTGGTAATTGGTGCCCAACTAAGCCCATGTGTGTTTCAAATAAGCCCCTGATGTGTTTAAAAAAATACAGATTGAACTATTGATTTCAAAGAATTAAAAACATCAACATTTATATAAATATATATATTCAGAAACATGCTAAACATTTTTAAAAACGAGGAAAAACTCCTCCTGAGCAAAATTTTACTGCTGAAATATTCCTAATTCCTAGTCAAAAATAGACTGCAGAGACAGACACAAACACAACCAGCTGTTCACTACATCGAGGACTTCCAATATGGCCGCCAGACAGTAAATAATGTCACATGAAAGCCCTTTATTCACCACTTACCTCTGTGTATCCTACCTAAGCCAGTTGAGGCAGGCCAGTCTGTCTTCTCCCTGTACTTATGGTCTTACATGATTATACCACATTATTATCCTAGCGGTGTCTTCCATGTGTCCCGCCGTGCTAAACTCTGTTCAGACAGGCGAGTGGGCTTCCTCACCTGTAATTAACCCTTCTGTTTTTACTGTCCCACATCATTGCACACAGTCTGTGTAGAGCTGCTTCTGGTTTCAGCCCTCACAAATATGGCTGTCTGCGAACACCTGTCCAGGTGAGTTGAGTATTAGTGCAGGGTGTCTGATGTTTAAAGGCACACCTGCTGGCAGAGAGGATAGGACTGTGCTGTCTGTTGGTAGAGGCTACATTGCCTGAACTGTACTTAACAATATTATAGCATTACAACTAACAACTGGATGTGGATTTCATTCCGCTAAAGGAAATGAATTACCTGACAAACTCGCTGAGGAGATCATACGCTACAGTTACAGCTTTGTTTGGATTGTGTAAACCTTCGATTGATTTTTCAATGAGACGTGACTTGTAAAAGCCGTCACAATGAAGACACACTTTTTATTATTCATATTCTTATTTGTTCATATTCCAATTTTTATTACCGTAAATTTTTTAAGGTCCGTCTTTGACAGTATGCACCAAGTGTTCTCATGCGGTTTTTTTTGTGGAGCGAGTTGTTGGAGCTATAAAATGAGGTATAGGACCAACATAGCCAAGTCCACTGCTGCTGTTGAACACAATAAAGCATTTGATTTTGTTAGGAAATTATAAGGCTGTGCTTTTTGGTTTTGGAATGTGTCTTACCAATATATCTTATCTTTCTCAGGATAGATGTAGTGGAAAAGAGCACCTTTCTTAATAAAACATTTAAACATTTAATTTACAGGTTTATGCTGAAAAATGAAATAAACAATATAATAAAAACACTCTATAGCTGATTTATCACAAGCTTAGTGCACAAATGTAAAAGCTCTTTTACTTTACCCACTTCCTCCATGTCCCTGTCCCAGCGTTTCCTGTTTGACAATTTTCCTGCCCCCATTTATGACATCATACCAACAAAGTCATATGATTCAACACCAAATCATGTTCACTTTAATGTTGTTGCAGGAAAATACATAAATGCACTGGAATTCAGTTTAGTTCTTGAATTTGAAACAATGATTCATGGTCTCCAAAGGATATTGACTTTGGTGACCTGTACCTTTTCCTCTGTGCCACCAAGGGTTTCAGGGTTCTTATATGATTGATCCAGATGATTTTGGCTTATCAATACAAAATCAACTGAAATAAAAAATAATCATGTCAGCCATGTCTAGGGATGTAAATTTTGCTTTCCTTGTCTGTTGTTCTACTATGTCGATCCACACTGAAAGATATCAACAACTATTAGATGTATTGCTCTTATATTTGGAAGATGGATTGGTCTCCATGGTAAATGTATACCATGTTCACCATCTTAGTGTGGCATGTTAGTAGTATGCAAAAAATAGCACTAAACATATAGAAGCTACAGCTGACACCAAACCCTAGTTTCTATTTCTCCACTGGTACAACACAGATGGCTGTACGTTGTAGTTAGGATTTTTTGGAGGTGCCTATGGGGTTGGGGTTTGCGTCTATGGCATAGTAGCTATGCTGTTCATGTACGCAGAAGTATAAATTAGGCTGAGTGAAATGTGATTCATTTTAGTATGTTTGCTTAATCCAAAATATTGGATGAACTGCTGGTGGCAGACGAAGTGTGGCAAGTGAAAAGTCACCAATGTAATACCCAAAGATCAGAAAGTAAAAATGGCCACCTTTGGAGAAAATTGGATAAAAAATGAAGGGAAATCCAGTTATTAGGGTTAGATGTTGTCAGGGATAAAATCATGTAACAGCATCGCTATCCATGTCATGTTACCAGCTAGTCATGTTACTGTTTTCTATGCTGCCTTTTCACTGCTAGCTTTTGTGTTTGATCTCAGTTTTTTATTTGATTGGGGACTGTTAAAATTCATTACATTAAGCACGTCTAATGTGGCCACAGCCATTTTGTTGATTGGAATCATTCACCTCATTGAACCTAGTTTTGAGTCTGTCGATTTTTCAGTGATACAACTGGGTCCACCAGCTGCTGGAGTCCAGCATGTATTCTGCTCAGATGGATGTAAAAATCATGACAGCAGTCTTTAGCTCAGCTGAGAGACAGATTTAGGGCATCTGATGTAGCTCAAAGCAGAAACACTAACTCTGAGCTGGTACAGTTGAAGCAGTGGAGCGCACACAGCTCACATTTCTGTCTTTTATTAGATTCACCAGCCAACAGACTGATTGACTTTTCTGTCAAAAACCTTTTATAGCTTCACCACCATTTACAAGACGAGGATTGCTACACTCTGTGAGGGCTGCTGTAGCAAATAACAAGTACAAAGTACAAAGAAACAGGAGGGCATTTAAACACTAGATCATACATACATGTGCACAGTTTGAATCATATCTGTTTATACTGTCAACACTCACACTCATCCCTTTATTCTTTCCCTTTCTTCCTCCCTTTTCTACCTCTCCTTATTTTTTTTCTCCCAAACACGGCAAGTTCAATCTTTTAATAGCTTCAGTGAATAGTGTGTCGTGATTGTAAAACTCTTTCAAACCACAGAAAACTACAACTAATCAGTAGCATGAAGTCTAATATCAGTGAGGTCAGACAGAATATTTTATTCTACTGTAAACATTACAGATTTATCATAAAAGTGACATTTATAGGAATGTTTATTTCAGTAACTGTAAAATTTACTGTACATTACAGTATGTTGCCATACATTTAAGTGAATCGAAAGAAAAAAATAATAAACAATTCTAATTCTTTAGAGCAGCGATGCATTATTTTCACTGACCTAAAACATACTCATATCAATTAAGAAAATATAGTATTACAGCATTGTGTTTTGTTGGTCTTTGTTCATTTTATTATGGGAACAGGGATGGGGATGTATCTGGCTAGCTTAGCCATGCTAACCCGCCTGTTGTCCTCCTACTGATCATGCAGCTTTTATCATTGCTTTAGACTTATAGCACAAGGTAAAAAATAATGACCCAATTCTGTGTTAGAGCTTTTTAGCCAACTTCATTCTAACTTATTACCACAGGTTCGACTCCTATTTTTGGACATTCTGGTTAATAGACCTCATTTAATTGAATAGTTACCCAATTTTTGTCCTTCTGGTCAAAATTGCTCTATTACAATACAATCAAGATACTACTTAAGCAAACAACAAGAAGTATTATGAATTAAATGCACTTTTAAGTATGAACAGCATACGTACCACTTTAGGAGAAATATGACCCTTGGCTGAAATGCTAATAGACACATTTTTATTAGGTTGTTGACTCTAAAGAATTTTATTGCTGTAGCTGGTCAAAGTGGACTTTGTATTTGGTTATCTGGGTCAAAGTTGATATCCTACATCTTCTCAATGATCTGGATTGAACTTATTGCAATGACATCATGGGAGGCATCCGTCCCAAAGTTATTTTGCAGAGGAACGACCCGTAACATACAGCTACAGTCATAAAGAAGAGAAGAACAAGGGGTCTTGCAGCAGATGGTTTGGCCCCCACAAAGTCTTGATCTCAACATCATGGAATCAGTCTTGGATTACATGAAGAGACATAAAAATCCACACAAAGAAGAACTGAGGTAATTTCTCCTCAGCCACCAAATATGGACTTCTTCTGTTTACTCAACTTTGTATGAAGTTCATAAATAAATCAAAACTATACTTTTGAAAACACTTAACAAAAATGAACCATTATCAAAAAAGTATATTACAGAATTTAGTCTACAGTTTTCTCTGAAAGAACATCACACTTTATTTTACCCCTAATGTTGTTGGGAGGACATTTAAAAAAACAGTGATAGTTTCATTTAAATGACCATAGTTTCCAATAATATATGTAAAACCTGTGGAAATATGTTGGAATGAAGCAAAAAAAAAAAAAAAAGTCTAAGGTCTAGCAAAGAATTTGACCACTTTGACCCAGGAGGACAAAAACATGGCATGGTCAATGAAAGGACACCAGGAGGGATACAGGAAGGTTTGACAATGTAAAAAAGGCATGAACTGTGTTAAATCATTATTAGTTAGTTTAATCTGTCATCAAAAAGAAATATACAATTCATTCCTTCACATGTCTAAACACAGTAAAACATCATCTTCCATCTTCCTGGTACTGAGTGCAAAAAGTCATCCACAGTGTCTGTTCAATGACAAAATAGTAAAAAAAAAAACAACAAAAGACTGAACAAATATATCTCTACAATTATATTTCAAGCAATAGTTAGATCAACCCTTCAAACCATTTATGTCTTCATACACGTTCTCACATACGAACAGCCTTAGATGTAGTGTAGCGGGACTAAAATTGTCATGAGAACCTTTTTGGAATGGAAGCTGTGAGGTGTAATTTGCTAAAAAAAAAAAAAAAAAGCAAAAAAAAAAAGCCATATATTCAAAACATTCTCTTTTTTTTTGGTGGTATGGTCTCCATTGTTCAACCTGATCAAATATACCAGTTGTATATTTATTTGCATTGTGCATTCTGTGGGTGTGGTGTTAGCAGGCAAGACAAAGCCTGCCTCTGTTCTCTGTAGACGTTTTATGGCTGCGAGGGGTCACTTAACAACTGGTTTGATGTCAGCAGATTGAAATACTCACACATCAGGATTCTTTTTTTTTTACAGCAAGTGATGACACAGATACAAGTTTACAGGGAAATTATGGACTTTCCCACAAGGAACCTCTTGAATTTCATCATCCGTCATTAAAGAAAACATTGCATGGGAATGTGATTAGCTTAGCTTAGCATAAAGGCTGGAAAAAAAAAAAGCGGGGGAAAAAACTACTGGCTCCGTCCAAAGTTCTTGTTTGTTTAATAAAGATTTAACAGCGACAATTAGTGGTTTTAGTTAGAGATGCATGCTGAAACTATTTTCTGGTGAGAAATTATTGCCATAGCGACTATATGGCGCTTACTTTTGACTTTCCTGTTGTTTCAGTAACAACTAAACGAAAGCAAACCCGACCATGCTCAGAGCTTTAGATGTGCTGGTAGGCATATACTTGAACTTTGGACAGATCAGGCTAGTCGCAACCCCATGCTTTTTTAAAAACTATCACATCGAACCACTCCTAAATAGCGAGGAAAAACTAAACGTCTACTTTCCGACACTGCTAAGGAACTGAATTTGTTCTTGAATTAAATGTAAACTGCTACAAACTCTACTTTTCTTACCCTGCAAAAACCGAATCTGTCAGTGAATGCTACTTAAAAACCTTATAGTTGTAAAAAAAATAAATAAAAGCAGTAGTCATAAGAGTAGTAGAGAAGATAAAACCCAACTCCAACTTCTATATACATTAAAGTCTTCACTTGGCGTTATTGTGCTATGGCAACCACTGAATTCAAAATGTGTGATTATGTGATTTTTGGAGAATTCCAATATTGTATTTGAGTTAACATGCTGCCACAAATATATATACAGTATATATGTGCATACTTTTCACTGCATTGGCTATATGGTTCCACTTCATGCCACTGTCAATGCTTTTTAAAACTACGCTGTGAGCATACAGGTCATAGAACAGCAATGCTTGTAGTGAAGAGTAACTAAGGCAACTTGGAACATCTGAGGATTTAAAAGGTGTTATCATTAAAGTGCAGAAATACTCTTTCATTCAAGAGCTAACCAGCAGAATGTACCATTAGTGTAGAAATGGACACAAAGGCCTAAACCGAACCCTAATCAGAAGAGAAGACTTTTCAATCAATGTGACAGAAGTTTGACAGATGCATGAATATGAATGAAGATCCTTCTGTTTATCAGGATTTCTCACTAACATCTGTTGTTTTGCCATAATCTTAACCTCATCTTATGATACACATCAGATCAGCACAAAAAAGACTGGTGAGACAAAAACAACTCCAACTATTCTGTATGGTAACAATGAACAATGAACAATTTGCCACAGCCTGTGTTTTAACATTAATTTGTGGTGTGACATCTCCTGAGAAAGAATGATAGATCCCCGAAAGGTATTCATTTTAAAATCATGGAAACCTTTAACCTTAGCTTACACTAAAAAAAATGTAATGTCAGGATCTTTTTGTAAAAATCTGATGATGATGTTGGTTTGTGCATCAAGTATTCTGTGGCTTTCAGGATTTTTAAGATGTGTTTCAGAGCACTGACATATGAAATCAGTGGGGAGAAAAAAAGCAAGTGGACATGAGCAGACTCCTGACAATGTAGCGTTCATGATTGTTGAAAATGCTGAAAACCGATTGAGACCTCTTCATTAACATACAGAGACAAAGAGAGAACTCAAATTCCTGATGAACTTTTTAAACTCTCAAACACAGGCTAAGATTTGGACAGCTGGTCTATTAGCTGTTTGTCATGAAAATGAAGCGAGACAAGCATCTTCTTGGGGCTCAATTGGAATACACCTTTGGGCTCCAAATGAAACCAAAATTTTGGTTATTTGCACATGATAAATGTTAAGATTGCTCCTGAAAATGAAAAGTTTGTGCACTCTTCCCAATTTTTTTTTGTCACATAATAAATATTTGCCTTGAGTTAAATCAGCAGTATCATGAGATTCAGCATTCGATGAGACTTTTGAAATATCTTAAGTGACGGTTCCTGTTTGGATGTGCTTGTGTAGTCAGGTCTGTTATTTAGAGTCACTCACAAGCTAATGGAACTCCTTAAGCTCTGTGTAGATGTTTTTTTTTTTTTTTTGAAGAGACATGCAGTCACAGTCGACGCTGCTGAATGTGACAAATTCAATTTCATCTGACGTATTTTCCCCATCTGCATCTACATTACCTCCTCCCTCCTCTCCAGGGCAGCAGGCTGGATGTTAGCTTTAGGACTACGAGGTTGGTTTAATCCCAGAGCCTCCTCTCTGACTTTAAGAAGCTGTTCCGGACCCCAGCGCAGGCAGAAGGGACAGTGGCACGAGGCCGGGTGATGCATGATGCCGGCGGATGGGTATAGACCTCCTGTTGTTGGGGGTAACCCGCCTGGTCTGTTGTGGTACTGCGAGAGGCGGAGCGCATCCAGTGGCCTCAGGGGTGCGCTGTAGGGGCTGTGAGCTGTAGACGCCGGTGAGGAGAGAGCCAAGGGGGGATAGTGGGGGAGGGGTAGATGGGGTAGATGGGGTGTGATGAATGGGTACGGGAATGTCGAGGAATGAGAGGCCCGTCCCATCAGGAGCGCCCCTAGGGGGTCGACGAGAGTGTGAGGCCAAGGAATGGTGTGTCTTTGCCGTTTGTCCTTCATCCTCCTGTTCTGGAACCACACCTGGAGAAAAGGAAGGAAGCATTTTAAGAGGTGTTTTAATATTTAATCCAATCCCATTGATGTGAATTTGTTTATTTCATCATCTGAATTGAATTCCTTTATTTGGATTGTTACACCACTCACATCTCCACCTTCTTTAAAACTCTAAAGCTGAGACTGACATGTCTGCATGTCTGTCTCTCTGTCCGGGTCCTCAACTATTTTACCAGCTCATAGAATCTCCCGGAAAAGGCTTGGCTTCTAAAACGTCAGGTGGCAGCGTTTACAAGGCCTTGCCTCGCATTCCTGCTCTTTCATAAAAGACCCTCCAGTAGTTGACAGAAAGGTGGGTCGCATTTACTGCGCATTAAAGCCGCCGCATTGGGCTAGAGGGGCCTCGGCGTCAAATGTTAGACACTGCTAAACCTGTCACTACTCAATCTAGCGTGCTGATTGAAACGACAAGTAAGATGAGAGGACATGAAAAGCTCACAGTGGAGGAAAATGTCAATTGGTGGATGTTGTCGTTTTAGGTGAGTATGCTGCCTCGGATTTGCGCTTCATGATTGGTTTGAAAAGTTTTGAGACTGTGAGCAAATGAAGTAGCAGAGAAAGAGTTTACAAAACCTGAAAATCAGTGGAGGAGTAATAATTGTTTAGTAGCGGCACTGTTGCTGTTCTTAAGGGTTAAAGGATCAAAACCACTTTCATGTCTGCGCAGTATGTATGCAGCTGGAGCAATAAAGGTGAGTAGCTTACCTTAGCATAAAGCATGAAAGCAAGGGGAAATACCTAGAATGGTTCTACCCAAATTTAAAATTCATATATAAATTAAAATGTGGCCAAACGTGCTAAAAGATGGATAATGAAGAATGTGAGAACAGTTGCAAGTGCCAGATCAAGGAAGTAGAAATAAGTGAAAATTGTTTTAATGGCTGCTGTTTCCAAGGTCATGGATTAACTGTCAAGTCCAACATGGTCAGACTAATGAAAGTTTCAGCAGGTCTATGACTCTTTGATTGACAAACCAGTTACCACACAGTAAACTGCCTGCTTGGTAGTAATCCTGCCTTGTCTCTGAGCTGGGGAACCACCTGAAACCCATTCCTCTCTCCTCCCCACGCAGAGCCCAGACCCGCCTATAAGCTCTCACTCTACACTACCTCTCTTGAATTAAATCTGAAATATATTGAGCTTTAAATGTCTTTCCTTTCCTTGCTTACAGACCTTTAAGATTTTAACTCTGGTGCTCCTGACCAAGCTGCTTGTTTTTACATGTTGCAGCTCATTTATTTAAATAAATGACTGAGTTCAAGTTAAATCAAGACTGTCATCATCATCATATTATTATTATTATTATTATTATTATTATTATTATTATTATTATTATTATTATTACATGCAGTCATTGTTTTATTTGTAAAAGTGGGCAAACAGATACTTAACCCTTACATATTGTCCATATCCTGATTCATAATTTGTCTCTACACCAATTCACATTCATCAGTCATTCATAAATATTTGATTAATTCCCATTCACAAAATCACTATTTTAAGCTCCAGAGGAACATTTAATAGAATATGAAGAATAAAACATTTTTGATCGGCTTTTAAAAAATCATTTGCATACACAACAATATCTATCAACTGCGTGAAAATAAAAAAAAGATATGCATCAATTTTATTTCTATTATTGCATACTATGGGTTTACTTAGGAAAAGCCCAGCTAAAAGAAATGTTTACATTACAGGGTGTTTTTACAACTCTTAAAATTAATAATGTGTCAAATTTGACCCTGAACTATATGTAAAGTTCAAATTTAGTCAGATAGATAGATGGTATTTAAATTGAACTCATGTAATACATATTTTTCAAATCATATTTCACTGTCTGTGTTATGCATTACCATGGAACCACTGCATCTATTTAATAAGCATGATGTGCATGTGTCAGTCACATCTCTAACAACTCTTAACTTGATAATTACACTGTACTGCAATGAGTGAGTGGTCATACATCAGTATATAGACTAGCAGTAGTTATTAGAAAAACTCTAGCATGACCCATTAATACTACTGCACAGGTATAGTAGTCTACCTTTATCGTTGTCTCCGGTAAATTGAGCGCGGTGGCAAGTTCGCACCGTCGGGATCTGGTGACGTAGCTCTCCTTCTTGTACTCCTCCTCCAAACGGGACAGCTGTGCACGCGTGAACGCCGTCCGGTGCCGCCGGCTGTGGTCGAGCAGGGCGGTGCTCGAGCATGAGTTCTTCAGACCCTCTCCACCGGCCGACGCCGCCACCACCACCGACGTCTGTCTGTCCTCCGACACTGAAATAACGGTCGGGACACTTTACAACTAAGGCCTAATAATAGCATGTACTTGATAACGCTGTATGAATGTGACCAAGTGGAACAACACATTTAAGGTTATTTAAGATGAAGCTTCACAGATTAAGTTCCATGGTTGTGTGCTGTATGATAAATATAGCTAAATATGTGTATCCTAATATAAATGCAACAAATGCACTACTATTTTTAGTCGTAATGAGTAGACTCCTGGAAAACATTCATTTATTTTCCAGATCATTTTCCAGCTTCAAACTTCATAACTTTTCCTGATTTATGAGGAATTCATTTGATTTTAAACTTTTTGATGACTCAGAGGTTTTTAGAGGTGTAGCTATTTTTGGGTTCACACACACACGCACACCTGCAAAATTAATGTTTGTAATATTTAACTGGTGATGATAATAGCCTAATTTTAACATTAACCTTCATAATCCTAAATAACAATATTATTATATCAATATATTTTAAACAGTGTATTAACCAAACACAGACTAATAATGTCACTCTACAAAATGTATTTTAATAATTACTCATAAACTGTATGCAACATGACATTTCCGTATTTGATATTATGGTCGTTTCTGTATTTTGTCATCTTCATTAAATTGTGTGTGGAGTTACCTCTTAAATTATTTCCTACATGTTATGTTTTAATATTAAAGTAAATGAAATATCGGCTTATTTTGCAAACAAAATACTTTTTTAAAACAACAACAACAACAATACATACAGCGTTGAGGATTGTAGGACAATGACTAATAATTAAAGTGAATGTCATTAAATACACAGGTTAAGATGTTGTTTACTTACGCATCAGGCTGTTCTGTGTAAAAGTGTAAAAAGATGTAAGAATCCCTTTTTGTGTGTTTCGTGTTCTCGGTAGTTCCTGGTCAATTATCCCCCCTGTTGCAGGCTCTAAGGCCGGTGAAGATGCTGGCAGGAGTCGGACAAAAAAAGTTATCTCCTTGACACACACACACACACACTCTCTCTCTCTCTCTCTTTCACACACACACATACGCACACACACACACACACATACACACACTTTATCCACATCTGTTCAGACAGTCAGGGAGAAGATGAGGTGTTTTTGTCCTAACACCCCCTTCCCTCCTCCTCCTCCTCTTCTTCTTCTTGCACCTTCCTCCTCCTACTCTTCACTCTACTGTCTGTGTTCCCCGGGGCTCCTCTCCTCTCCTCTCTTCTCTTCTCCTTTCCTCTCCTCTCTCCTCCTCTATCCCCTATCACGGGTTCTCCAGACGGGCCGTGGTTTGGAGCGCGTCGGCCCGGCGCGGCGTCTGGGTCTGGTGAGGTGTTAAAGGTGTTTAGGGATAAAGCCTTTGGTCTCCGTCTCGGCCTTTGTACTTTTGTTATGGAGAATTAAAGACGCAGAGGCAGAGACAGTAACTAGACCCCCCCTTCCTCTATTGTTCTCCACCGTTTGATGTTTGGAAGTAGGCTAAATCATTACAGGCCTAATGGCTCCAAATTGGCCAAGGTGATTCCCGGTGCCGATTAATTATTAATGAAGATAATATTATGTCATACAGTTGTCCGTGTCATAATCTATACGTATGTTTAACCATTAACTCATATATAATCTACTAGATCCTTTAAAAAAACACTTACTTCATTTTTGATGAATCGATGAACGAATTGATGAGTGCTATTCCTGATGTCGAGTCATCTTTTCTGATAAATAAACAATAACTTCATGATGCAGTCTTTGGATTTTCCTGGAAGATCAATTCAATATTCAAGTAATAGTCTCAAGTAATGCTAGTTTTCAGTTGTCTTATGTTGTCTTCTCCTCTTTTTGATCGTTTATTAGCGTTTAGATAATCAGATATGACTAAAACTCACAAGTCGGATTAATTGAGCGTTTTATAGCGTCATAACAGTGCCGTTTCAATCACATGGCTATCCTCTTAAGTGCATAGCCTTGTATCAGTGTAGAAACTGACCCTTGAACCTGTGTTTTTGGAGCTTATTATATGGCTATAATCTACGATGATTGTTAATCCAGCGGCCAGATGATGATAAAGAGGACAGACTGGGGACGGAGACAGTCAGACGCCAGGTAGGGTGGAGTCACGATCACAAGGAGGAAATTTATCATTATAAAACACACTCAGGTGCAATTGAAGCGTGACAATCAGTGCTGCATATTGTTTAGTGTCAGTCATAAACTAAAGACGCTTTGATTTGTGTCTGGAAAGTTTGTATTGTATAGTGAGTGTCAAATATATGATAGGCTGCTCTTCAAGCTCAGCTGCAGTGTTAATAATAATAATAATAACAATAACAATAATAATCTGAATATCTTTACTGTCATTGTAATAGGTACAAAGAAATTTAAGTGCAGTCCTTAGAGCAAAATGAGCTAATTAATAGTAAAAAAAAAAAAAAAAAGTTGCAAAGTTGCATGCTGCAGTTTGGTGTATGGATGGTATGAGATGAACTGACCATAGGCAATGTGATTCCTGAGACAAACGCTGATTATGATATATCATTTAAAACTTTTCTGATACCAGTACCCTTAAAGTCGTACAGAAATCGTCATTTGTCCTGTTGCCTTCCCCGAGTTTCCTAGCCTGGTGAACCATCCGCTCTCACTTTGTTTCACACTGTGATGAGCGTCTGGGGATCATCCCATAGACAACGTTTGCATCATGGTGATATTCTCAATTTTGACCAATCACCACTGCTGAGGTTGTTAGGTATGTCATGCACCGGGACTCACTTCCTGGTATGCAACTCTGATCGGATGCAACCATAACTGCAAAATGGAAGTATCAAGTAATGAGCATTGTCTTTTTTGTGGCTTAAATCTTCACATCTGAGGGACTGTAATGCACTCAAAGTTCATATTTGACAGCAGGCATCAATCTAAGGGTGACAACGTACACAACCAGCTGACTAATGTCACCATGTTCAGAGGGAGGCCTCTGTTCACTTTGGCTTGAGAAAACCTAACTGCATTGAGAGTTCCCTCACTGTGTGTAGTCGCTGAATGTAATTAAGTGAACCACCAGGGGCGCTCACCTGGCTACGAGTTTCCCTGAGTTGCAGCACGATTTTACAAGAGTGAGGAAAATTAATTGATTGGCCATTATCGAGCAGGTGGGATGTTCAGCTTTTGGGATGGGACACTCAATGTTTGGATTGGGATCTGATTGGGTGTTGTCCAGCTCGGTGGCTCGGTGTGTGAGTGTCTTTAGCAGATGTTTATTATGCGATGACGGTAGACATTTGATTGACAGGTGATAGATCGTGATATCACTGGCCGAAGTATACTGTACAAGGTGACGCACACTTTGTTGGCCTGCATTA
>JANJYP010065252.1:0-10440 GCA_024605115.1 Rastrelliger brachysoma
GTGTTGTTGCTGTTCATTGTGTGACTGGCCCGTCATGTTCACATTAGTAGTCTGAACACAGGAGATGACTTCTGCTGCTGCTGCTTGTGAATGGTAGATACACATGTGCATGTGCACACACGCACGAAAGAAGATCAATTTTGCCCTGGTGTCCTTCTAACTGGCATTAGAATGCTAACAACCCCACATCAGTTGTGGAGATGATAAATGATAAAGGTCACTACAGACGTTATGAGTGGTAGAGTTGTATCACACAGAACACATCCTGTCCTAAAATATATCTGAGAGTATGTCTCCTGCAACTTAATCATTACAAAATCCCATCTGTGTTGAGATCAAAGATTGTGTCAGGTGGACGTAGTGAATTGCAGTTTATGGTCAGCACCATCTTTTCCGCTTTGGAAACTTACTGATCATAAAATTACATTACTTATCTGGAAATCAACTTACTGAAATATTCTGTCAATAGTCTGACTTAGAATGTTTCCCAGAGCTGGGAGGAGCAGCAGGTGAGCCAGCTGTTAATCACACCTGTCAATCAAGTATTCAGATCTTACTAACAGAGAAATAATTTCCAAAATGGTTCTAGCTTGATGCTATTCTCTGTTTAATTAAGTGCAAATTAAACAGTGTAAAACAAGAAATTGTTAGTACTAATACAATAATCTTTACACTAGTTTGGTCCAAGACTGAACATTTATAAATCTCTAAAATGAATGAAAGGACTATATTCTTTTTTATATCTCCTGTTTACATGTGTAATTAGATGTGAAATCAGCTGAAAGATTTTCTTGTTAAGGATTATCCAGGGGGACAAACAGGACATAATAGAATTCTCTAGATTGAAATCCAGCCGTATCCATGGTAATACAATGAGGTAGCCAGCCGCACCCATACTGGCCCAATGCATTCAGTAATGTACACACATATACCTACCGCACACACAAAGCACACAAAAGGGTGCACACATACACAGAGACTCATTAGGGATTGTTAAGGAGGAGCTAAACCCTCCTCCTTCATGAGACAGAAGGAGAGCATGTCAAAACAAAGACTTGTGGTGATTTGCTATGATTGGACATGAAAGAGGTCATTTTAGTGGTGATATATATTAAAGGAATTTCTGTATTATTTTTATAGCTAATCATCTGTTTTTATTGAAGAATGGCAGAGATCACTTGAGAAAAAAAACAACCTTTATCTTCTCTTGGTTTGTGGGTTGAGGACTTGACTCTTCATCTGTGTGTAGGTTTTTTTTCCAAGCACTGAATCCTCCTTTTCTCAGCAGACACCTTGTTTGTCAATTGCTCTGTTTTCTGGCTTGTATCCATCCCCTGCTGGCCCTGAGGCCAAAGTCCATTCAGCTGTAATCATTCGTCTTTAGCCTACCAGCCCACACAGGACCTTTGCACTGTCACTTCCACTGTTGATACTGAAAAAAAGACTGCATCAGCCTGGACTCCTTAAACAGAAAGACAGCTGGATGAACTCTTATTAAGGAGATTTAAATGTCTGCTGGTGTGGAGACTAATATCATTCAGACTGAACTTAACCGCAGATAAAGTTACAAGTGCATTTCGTCTGTGTTTGCCTGAAGCATCGTACAGGCAGAGACTCCATGGTGCTGAGCTGGATGTGTATTCAGATAGTGAAGAGTTATTGTGAATGTGTGTGTGTAATTCTTTGTTTTGAGGATTGTGTGTCATTTTGATCGAACATACAGTGTTGAATTGAGTTGAATTGAATTTACTTTATTAATCCCAAAAGGGAAATTAGTTTGTCCCAACTTCACATCAGCCATACAACAGGGAAAAAGGAAATTCACAGTAAAAACATGATAAAAAGATATAAAAGATATTGACACATAATAATGTTCATCATTTTGTCTTCGTAAATTGATCTGAATGGAGCTGCAAACACACTCAAAGCTCAGATATTATACAATATACTCATTGAACTCATTGTACCTTTTCTACGTAAAATATTAACAGACATGGACCCTGAAGTCTACTGTTAGTGTAGGTGTGCTCCGGTCCAGTGCACTGCTCAGTCTATCAGAGTTCAAAAACATAAACAAACTGTGTTCAACTAATCTGTGTTCAACAATTTTCACCAAATCTAAACAGGTAAAATAATGTAATGTATGCATCAAATGTATCTAAGAATAAACAAATACCTATATAACACCTGTTTGGTGATTGATATGTTTATGAGCTCAACTAAAATCCATCATCCAGCATGATTGTATAGATAAAGGTAAAGGTTCAAATATAGGCTGTATATTCAACATCAGAAACATAGCATGCAAATGAAGGTACAAATCAGACTGTTTTCATATTTTAATGGCTTCAGTGTTTCTTTATTGGCAGTATTTTTTCTTTTTGGTTGAAAAATGTGAACAGGTACAGTGGACAGTATTGTGGGTAAAACAAATAATAGTAACACTGACTAAATATCCAAATATGCTAAATTGTATACTCGATAGCTAATTAATTAAGTGTAATTAATTTCTCTCATCTTCTTGTAAAAACAATAGATAGATATACCTACAAAAGTCAAGTTCTGTTACCTACTTGCACAGGCAGCAGTATTGGGGGGTTGCCTGTAAATCCAGCTGGGCCGGTGTTAGTCATCCATCTTAATAAAGGTGTTTGTGTAGAGTGCAGTTCTGCTCTGTGGCAATTTAGGGTCCTTAAAGGACATTTGAAGCCCACTGTAATGAATAACCCATCAGATCAGCTGGGGCCTCAAGCCACCACAAGAGCCCTCCCTGTCACATCTATCATCTGTTGTGGGGGCCTCTTGGCACAAAGGAAGGGCCGTTTAGCCAGAGGAGTGGGGCACAGGTGTGTGTCCATGTGTTGGTCACACACCTGTGGTGTGGTGACTATCGTAACTTTGACCTCTTGTTTTTTACCTCTTTATCTTAAGAGTGGGAGGGGGTGACAGAAGAGTGGATACATGGGAACAGGAATTATATTATGGGATGGGAGGATGGTGGTGTGGGGGTGTGTAGAGAAGGTTGTCTTGGCCCAGAGGGGTTTAATAGACACAAAGAACTGCAGCTCCCATAAGACCATTCTCCATCAGTCCACCCTGTTTATTACTGGCCTGATTAATCTCACCCATCAGTCAGCAACATAGCTACAATATATTATCTCTCTCTCTCTCTCTCTCTCTCTCTCTCTCTNTCACATGCGCATGCACGCACACACACACAGCTTCCCGCAGGTATTCTAGGATCCATACGGACACACCCCTGTGGTCTGTCACATGATTGGCTCCCATGGTAACAGAGACAAAGAATTATCATCATTCTTGATCAATGTTGTATATCTGCCTTGATATCCCTACCCACTCAGAGGAAAAGACTTTTTTTTATTAGTGTATCGCTGTGATTTTACTATTAACCTGTTACACTGAATAATAAAATCCAGCCTGTATTTCTGGCAGTCTTGGATGATTCAGTCTATATTTGTGAACATCAGCTACTTGCCTCCAAAAACAGAATCCCTTGAAGCTTTTCTGGTGTTTTATATTTTTTGTGTTTGTTAAATCCTTAATAGCTTCATAAGCTTGTTTGTATGGTAGCTCTACAAATCCATTGCAATAGTTACATGTCTTAAAGTAACACAAAATCTGAAGTTGTCCTTTTTTCTTTACTGTGATCTTTTCACACAGCTAGAATTTTTTCCAGGCGAGACAGAAAGGAGAGAGTTTTTTTTTATATACACACACACTCCCTGCGGGCCCTCAGTATAAAAGGTTTTTCATGTTACTGTGCCAATAAGTGCCTGGAGTGTTGATACCTTTATGTAAAGGGTCAGTATCAACCTTAAAGGAAATATTGTCATATCTGTGGGCTGTCTAAGGGAGTCTAGACAGGGGAAGTCAGTCCTCTGTTTCTGAGGTACTTTTGAGCAATGCGTTTTATTGCCTGAACTGTATAATGTGCTTGGAGCTATACATTATGTAACTTCATTATAACGACATAGGAGTAAAGATAATGCCCTATCCACCAACCAAAAGTAGCATGCATTTGGCTTAATTTGGGTTCTGGGAAACTGGGCCTGCAGTATTGTTTTATTTCTCCATCTATCATGGACGGGTGCTTATTCAGTCTCATTTCAGTCAGTGTATACTGCTCTTTTCCTCTGTTCAGTGAGATGTGCAGACCAGCCTAATCAGAGTCCAAGTATTGATTTCCAGGCACACAGAAAAAAGGGGTTGTTGCTTGCCATGCAATACAAAGGTACTGAGTAGGCCTAATCAACACTTATTGATTATTTTATACTGACTGCTTCCTTCAGATGTGCAGTTTTCTGTTGAGCATGCCTGCTATCATGAAATGTGTGTGTGTGTGTTTTATTGTGCTTCAATCTATCACTATCAAGATATATTGCTGTCATGGAACATTTGTCTGACCAGGGGAATAAATTGGGAATAAATGAGTAACAGTGAGGCTGCATTTTATCAAATAATCAACATAAGTACATTCAATCATGTGTCTATCACAGAGCCATACCCAGACATGCGTGAAAAAGGAACACCTGCTCATTCACATGCATGCACACAGCCACACACTGATGTGAGAGCAATTGGTAGCAGCAGTGGAGAGGCCAGCTCCCGTAGTTAGTTGCTAATGGCTACAGGATCCAGGGGAACAGGGGAGAGATGTCGATAATGACAATGTCACTCCCAGCCAACCAGCTCTCAAAAAATGGGACAGGACACACACATTTACTCAAATACATTCTATTGGTGCATTTATAGCTCTCTCTCTCTCTCTCTCTCTCTCTCTCTCTCTCTCTCGCTCTNACACACACACACACACACACACACACACACACGCCTAGATGCTGAAATGGAAGAGTAATTTTCTTCCAACCAGGTGGCTGTGTTATTATAGCTATCAAAAAACTGATTCTACTCCAGAGAGACTTTCTGGCTTCAAATCCAGTGCTGAATAAAAGATTTTCTTTCCTGTTTTTCACTGCATATACTATGAGCTTATAATTTCCCTAAATATTCATTTCATTTCATTTTTTTGTCTGTCACCACTAATGTCTTTAGCTTTTATAGCATTTGTAGCATTAGAGGGGAGAGTCTGCTCTTTTCATTAAATCTGCTCTGGTGCTCCAGTGTATCATGGGAGCTTTAACTTGAGACAGTTCATTTCCTCGATCCATTCATCAGCACTGTCAGCTGTTTTTAGTTTGTTCTCAACAAATTGAGTGGGCGTACCCATCATGACTGTTTATTTTGTACCACACTTAGAGCAATTTACCTTTTTAAATTCAAGTGCCTCATTTCATATATGAATTAATACCAGTGTTATTTAATCACTTATATCATCAAGATTGACCAGGGAATTCCTTTTTCTTATGACATGCAGTATGTTTCTAGTGTAACAGCAGACCAGCCAGACTACAGTAGCGCTAATGTAGATGATGTAAGGTCATGTAAAACCTACAGGACAGCTACGCTGGTCTGAAGTTACAATTGTGTGCTTGTTCACTTTCTCCGTAACATTAAATACCAACTGTCACTTAGTGAGTTCTTTTGGGAGGGGGAAAGAGATATAATTGAAAGAATAATTCCACAACTTTTTCTATTGGACTTATATCCAGAGAAATATGCTCAACACAAAAAAGACTGGAAAAACATTCACATACCAACTATTACTCAGTGGACAAGACAGTTGTTATTAGAAATGACAAATTATATATTAAAGGCTAAACAACATGTTTTTGAGAGTATATGGAAGTTCTTCATTAATTATGGAGGTTGAATAACTTCTGGGATTAATGCAGGTACCAAATAGGAAAAAAAAGCATTTTACTTTAATACTTGTGTACTTTATATATATTGTAAGTATTTAACTATAGATTATTATATTATATAAATTACCATTTGTTAAAATAGGTGATTGAATGAACCATCTGTCTGTCAATGCCTTGTGGGGCAGAATGAGGATTCTCATGGGACACTGATTGGTCCAAATTACTATAAAATTTCAACCCTGACAAAATAGATTTTAGCTTGATCTCGCAAATCCAGCTGCCTCACAAAGTGAAGCCTGCAACAAAGGGAACTGCAGGATTTCTGTAAGGTCTTTATCATGCGCTAAAAAGTAAAAACCAATAACCCACAAAATTATTATTTATTATATATTATTTTATTATATTTTTTCTTTTGAAAAGTTTGATTTTTAAAAACTACAACTGACAACACTTTACTGCCGTATGTAGTGCAATGTTAGTGAGCAGCCTGATGAATCCATCTGTGGCCTCCCAGTACAGATAAGGCCCTGTTATTTTCTGTATGAATGCGGTGTGTGTAAGAGGCCGCCCTTATCACTTCCACTTGGTTGCATATGGATTGACACAACAAGCGCAACGAAGAGGAAAGATGAGGAAAAGAGGAACAGTGAGGGAGAGAGGTGAGACTGGAAGCAGATATTCATTCTACCCCCAGAAGAGATGAGAGAGACAGGAGACAAAGAAAAAGGAAACGTCACTTAAGCTTAGATTCCTCCCTCTCTCTGCAGCAGAGAGGTAAAATGAGACATCAGTACAGCGCCACAGTCAAGCATTTCGGATGCTGCCTTTTCTCCACAGACTAGATGATGATTAATATCAATCATATTTGTGTAACACTGAGAGCAGAACATCAACCGTATTGTAATCCTAATGAGGCATGACCATGTAGACCAGCCCTGACTAATGGAGTTAAGCTGCTAGTTGGCGATCCTGGGGAGAGATTGGAGAGTCTGTATCTGTGCACTGGGTTCACACTATGTCATTTATTTTTCTCTGCTTTGATCTTTCAGAGGAGGAGAGAAAAAAAAACGCTTTATCAGAAAACATAAGAAGGTTATTGATTGCAGCACTGTGTGCAGAAAGACATCATTTTTGCATCCACCTGTTAAACTCCCACTTTGTGCTTAAATATATTTTTAATAGACCTTAAACTATCCTCACTAACTGTACTACATTTAATGGTAGTTACATTATCATTTAAATAGGGACTTTTGCTCTATCCTTAGTCAGCATAGCTAAAATAGTCAGTATAATAGAGTAGTAGCTATACAACATAAAACAATACAGTACAGTATATAAAATATGTGCATATAGAAACAGTCTCACACAAATTGACAGTTCCCCCTCAGGCTGTGGGCATGTGCTGTGGGTCCACACTATGCTGATGAGACCTGATGCCCTCCAACCCTGTCCTCCTGTCTCCCTTGTTCTCCCCAGTCCTGTCTCTCGTACTCCTCATCTCCTTCCCTCACTCTCTCCTCTTGCACACCTCCCCTAATGTTTTAATTAGGTTTAACTTCATAGTGTATAACCTTCATTTTTCCAGCTCAGTGAATCAGTGAATTATCCTGCAGCAGCCTGCTACGTTGCCTCCCCGAGCTTGGTGCTGCCAGTCACAGTCGTAGTAGGTTCATATGTGCACAAATATACACTGTGAGGTAGAAATAATGTGACAGATTGTACCTCCAATGCAAAACTAATGTCAGACAGACCTTTAAACTCTGAGATTGTGTAACGAACCTTAAAAAACCTATAACTAATATTGGAGTTGAGGTTTTTCATATGCCTTCAAACTTTGTAGGTGGCAATGTGAACCTCAGTTTGTGCTTTATTCTAACACAGCTTAATCATCTACCTGCTGCACTGTCCCAAAAAACAACAACAACAACAAAACATTGATTATGACTGGAAATGGCCTTCAATTTCACAGTGTGAAGATGAACTTCTCCATACCACTTAAGAACAAAACAATATCCTGTACTGTGAATCACTTCTGCTTTCTTTTCATTAAGCCAGTTCTGGACAGGGGAGTATTTTACTGCTTTGCTGGCTGATCACTCACTTTGCTCCATGCTGTTAAAACATTTACACATACAGACATCACATGTTTCAGAGGAGATTGCTATCATAGTGATGACATCCTCTAATCCATAAACACATAGATGTACTTAATGTGTTGTGGTTCCAGGTAGCTACAGCAAGATAGTGATTCCTTAATAGCACATAATGGAGGAAATTCAAGTAAAACACACACACACACACACACACACACATACACACACACACACATACATACACACACACACACACACACACACACACACACACACACACACACACACACACACACACACACACACACACACACACCACATTTTGAGGTTGTATGTTGTGATGGGAAGTGCAAGTATCCTGTTGCATCAGCTTTCTGTCTTTGCTTCATGATGCTCTTCTCTTTGTTATATTCAAGGAGAGTAAGTCTCACACACCTGATGATAACCTGATGTGTGAGACATTCTGGAGTTTTGGTTTGCATGTAAACTTATTTCAAACCTGATTTAGAGGAAGAAAGATTAGTGAGTCAATGTTCAGTGTTAATTCTGCTTTTCTGGATGGAGAGCTATTACTTCAGATGATTGTAGGTTATATGGATGAGAAAATTGCAGCAAAGACACTATATGCTTCCAGATAGCTAATAAGTTAAACATCAGCTGGTGTTTGCTTTAGATTGAAGGCATATGTAATTTATGTAATGTTATCTTCTCCATTGACAAGCGAAATGATGGTACCAAAAAACAGAACAAAAGAAAAACATGTTTGTTTTGAATTAAAAGATATCACATCATTGTAATTTTTCTTTGAGAGCATAGCTCTATTCTGCAGTTGTCTCAGAGAAGTCATCTTACAGTCTGAATCCATATTCACTGTTCTCTTTGAAAGAGTCTCCGTGAAATCAGACCTGATCTCTGCTGATTAGATTTGTTTCAGTTAATGTTATATAAGGGATCAGTGCAGCGTGTGAGTTTGCATACTGAGACAGTGATGGTTTATCCACATCCTTTATTGGACTGCTGCCAGAGAAATAAGGTCTGTGTTACCTGAACTGTGGTAGACTGTGTATAGAAACATGATATTGACAATAAATATCACATTAAAGAGCGAGCTTTGAAGCAGCCTGGAATGAGAAATACTGCTAATGAAAGCAGAATTTATATGAGACAGTCCAGCTGATACCACAGGCTTTATGTATGTTACATTTTATTTAACCGCTGTAGACTTTACTGACAGACAAAATAAGTATTTAATATTCTGAATCTCAAGGGATTTAAGATGTCTCAAAGGATGAGAGACAACGATTGAAGTTGTGCCCATGAGATGCATCGAATAGCTTTTAATTCACACTGCTATCAGTCTGCCTTTTACCTCAGACTCTATCTACCTGTACCGTGGAGAGATGGACAGAGNCAGACTTTACTGACAGACAAAATAAGTATTTAATATTCTGAATCTCAAGGGATTTAAGATGTCTCAAAGTATGAGAGACAACGATTGAAGTTGTGCCCATGAGATGCATCGAGTAGCTTTTAATTCACACTGTTATCAGTCTGCCTTTTGCCTCAGACTCTATCTACCTGTACCGTGGAGAGATGGACAGAGTCAGTAAGAGAAACTATCCCAGTCTTCAAGGCCCTGCATGGTACTGGGAGGAGAGAAAGAGAGGTCTGGGCCAAACTTTCCCTTACTCTGACTGCCAGAGATAAGACTTCACAGCAGCAGCTTAGTAAAATAAAAAGAGGCTGGAAAGAAAGAGAGAGAAAGGACAGATAAAGACAGAGAATGAGGGACAGAAAGAATTGCCCAGACTGAGACACACACACACAGTGACTTTTCTTTTTTACTACCCTCCAAGGAATATAGAGCAGCAGTAATTAACTTTCCCATCAGCCTCCTGGTCAGTAATACTGCTTTCTGTAGACTTCCTGTTTGTGCGATTGGAAGAATCTATGCCCTACTTCTCCTCTCTGTCCAATTTCACCTCATCTAACTTCTTCCCTCATCTTCCTCATTCTCATTTAACCGCCTCTGTGCTTTCCAGGCCCATTTAGCCCTCCGCTGAACTCCAAATTGAGTCACCGCAGAGCTTTTTGTTCGCTGTCCCAAATGTGTGCATGTCTGCTCTTCAGTCAAATGCGGTCTGCACGTCTGTGTTTATAAAGTGCACAGGAACTATCAGGGTGTATTTTATGCATGCAGAGTCAATACAAGAGCATAACATGACAGGACACAGCAGGTTTAAAATATGCTCACACACATCCATAAGCATTTTAACACACTCTAACAAGGAACTTGACCCACTTCACCTGACTCTCAGAAACTTGTAGTGTACTTCCAGCAGCATGCATGGCTCAACATCTGTGTCTCGTTTAAGGATCTGCTCTAGTAATTACTGTACAGACTGCACAGTGAAAAGTTTGTTTCTTTGACTCCGACTTTGCCACAGTTATTTTTTTTAGTAAAAGTCATTTTCTGTCTGTAGATAAACAAGCTGACAACAGATTTATGCTAATATATGGAAGCCTGTACATAATGGACTATATGGATTCTCACAGGGGTTCAT
>JANJYP010065314.1:0-10653 GCA_024605115.1 Rastrelliger brachysoma
ATTGGGCCTTCTGATGCAAACAGTATGACTATAACACACACTCACACACAAAATTGCACTTCTCATCTGAGGCCCACGTGTGTCATTAGTGAATTCCGGGCTGGCAACTCCTGCGGTCTGGAGTTTTTACAGCTCTCCAATAAGAGAGCAGGCTGCTCAGCTAGCAGGATCTCTCTCTCTCTCTCTCTCTCTCTCTCTCTCTCTCTCTCTCTCTCTCTCTCTCTNTCTTACACACACATACACACGCAAACACACACACTTTTACAAGCCATGCTCTTCCCTGTAATAAGGCAACACAAACATGTCTGGGGAAACACAGGGAGACTTTATGAGCTCACGATCAAATTAATTCCCAAAGAAGACATAAAACAAACTGGGACTTTTTAGGGTTTTTTAGACGTAGTGCACTTTAATTTCTATCTTATAATGAAGGGTGCAGCACAAAATCTAGTATTAAATCCTGGCTTTTAAGTCTCTAATGTACTAAGTGTTCATATCACTGACAGAGAGCATCTACACAAGTTAGAGCTCCTAAATATGATGCCAAAAAACCTTTCAAAAACTTTAAAGTGACTATTTAATGATTACCAGTGTGCCTGTTTGCTTATTTGCATACTTATTTATTTGTTTACCATTTATGATTTTGATCTTTATTGTATCATTTTTCAATTTGATTTCACTTACTAAGTTCGAAAGCCACTAACTTTCTTTGACTGCTTACTTCATTTCTATTTCTCTTTCGTGTTATCTTATACATCTGAGGAATTTTGTAAAGGAAAAAATCTAAAAAAGTATATTTTAAAAAAGGATCAAAAACTGGCAAAAATGAAGGACAGCCATATTTCACATTAAGCATCAAAGTCTTACAGTGGATTTTTTTTTTTACTGAAGGTTAAAGGATATTGTGTTCAAAATACGATCAGTCATTACTTCCACTGTTGTTTGACATCCTGAGTGGTACAGCATGTCATGTTTAATGTTTCTGGCACAGTCTTTAGTGTCATCATGCTCAGTCTGGCTATCATCCAACTAAAGGTATAATGAGCTTGTGTGAGAACGAAAGAGCAGACGGCGATGAGGGAGGAAGGAGCGGGTGGGCAACCAACTTCTTCAATGGAATTTTTTAAGACGGGTTCAAAATGGAGGTTATCAGTATGTTTATGTTCAAGCAGAGGAAGTCAAAAACCTGTGTGTGTGTATGTGTGTGTTTGTGTGCGTGCCTGCGTGTTCATCTGTATGTGAGGGCTGGCAGCAATTACAGCGTCCTGCAAGCATTTAAGCCAACCACCATTTAACAGCTCTGTTTACCAATTAGATAAGTAGCCTTTGTTATTTCATTTCAAAATCACTGTCTCTTAGTGCCAATCTCATTGAAACGCCTGGTGCACTTCATGGACGTTTTTCTCTAAAGCCTGGGCAACAGTGGCGAGGTAAGCTAAATATATACTTACTGCTATTTGATGCAATAAAGTCAGAATAATCCACAACTCAGGGTTAGTTTTGTTTTTTGGTCTGACACAAAGCAGTGGCAATCTAAGTTCAGAGGTCAGACAGTCAGTTTCCTGCCGGCACCCCACAGAGTGGTGAACCACATCTAAATCAATGTTAAAGAAATATTTTGGCAGACATATTTAGATGAGATTTATATCACTCTCATGTCTGTACAATAAATACGAGGCTAGTAGCTTAGCACTAAGACTGGAAATAGGAGGAAATAGCTGATCTGGCTATGTAACAAAATTTGCATGAAACTATGTTAAAATATATATGTTATATCTTGTATTTGTATAAAAAAACAAATCAGAGAAATGATAAGTTAAGGTCTTATGAGGGACCCAGTGACTTGCTTGGCAACCTAACAGTGACATCCTGATACCAGAAAGTTAACTACATCCTGTGGCTTCATATTTAAACGACACAGGCAAAAGCAAATAAGCACAAATTTGCAAATTGTTGAACTATTCCTTCACACTCTTCTCTTTCTCTTTGCCTAGTTGGAAGAGTGGACGCTCCCTCCTGCCAACCTTAACCTGTACTGCGAGAGAGAGAAAGTTGGGGAGAAAAGGGAAGTAGAGGAGTAAAAAAAAAAAAAGAAAAAGAAAAAAGTGAAAGAGGGAGCGGGAAAATGAGAGGGAGAGAGAGAGAGAGAACCTGTCAAGCATAACCAGCATCCACGGAAAAAAATGAAGGGAGAGAAAGAGACTGTGAGAAAGAGAGGGAGGGAGGGAGACCCTCGTCTTTCATCCAGTGCCAAGGATTAGATTCCCCTCCAGTTATTAGACTCTTCCACTGTGCTGAAAGAAGTGTGTGGGTTGGGGAGAAGGAGGAGGGGAGGTGTAGAGGGGGACAGAGGGACGAGAAGCGAGGATAGAATTTAGCTACTGACCATTGTCGGTCGCCTCTCAGGTGCTTTGTTTTGATTCAACTTCCTCAAATTTCATCTTAAAGCTCTAAAAACGTAGGAATAAAATAAAGTAAGGGAAGAAAAGAAAACACCCCTCCCTGGCTGCAAATGGTAGGTTCTGTGTTGTTTGAGACAACTATCATTACAGGGCAACTTCAATCCAGCAAGCCACATTTAAGCTGGCGTCTCGACTATCTCTGCCATCAGAGGGCTGCGTTATCGCCAGACATGGGCTTTACAGTCGAACACAACGGGGGCTCTAGCTCGCAAACACATACAAACACACACATTCTTGCACACACACGCACACACTCCTTCCTTCTCTCTTTTTTTTTCCATTGTGAAGTGGAGGATCTTGTGATGTAGCTTGCTGCAGTGTTACACTAGGCATTTTTCTCTGCTTCTTGTTGTTATAACACAAATGAATTCAATTCTCTATCACCAATCCATTATTTCATACACACACACGCCCACAGGAAAGTTTGCGTGTGTGTCTGTAAAATTCCTAGGAAGACGTGTTTGGAAGCTGTTTAGAAAGCTTCTCCAAGAGGAAGAGTGAAAGTAACCAGTTTCCTGCATTTCTGCTGCTACTTCAAAGTGCCAGACAATTCAAGCCAAGGAATGCTCATGTCTTATATCATCCAATGAGATACCAAGAAAGACATAAAAAAAACTTCTTAGAAGAATCCTGTTTAGATTATTTTTATTTTTTCCCTCCAGCTTCATGATTATAGTTAAAGAAATGTTTGTGAAGCCCTTAATGAAGGCTGATCTTGCTGAAATGTTAGAAACGCAAACTTTCCCTCTGACATGTGATGCAGATTATATATTATTGTTAGTCATTGTTGGAAAAAAACACCAAAAACCCCATTGGATTATCTGAAAAATGCCATGTCACAAAGCTGGGAAAAAAAACATATTTTTCACTGCCAGGTTCATAAATTCAATTGTATGCAAAACATCTCAAATATTGGAAACAAACAGAGAAAGGGAGAAATAAATCCAGCCCTGCAAACTACGTTCCTCGGGGCAACTGTAGGCCTATTGTTCTTGGTTCAATTTCATTAACTCAGAATGAGGAAAACTTACTGAATATTGTACAAGTTTCTGCAATGATTGAAATATCAGTTTATACCCAATAATTAAACCTCATCTTGAAGACTGTACACTTTATGTCACATCACTGCTGTGAAAATATGGTCTGGTTTCTTTCTGTTGCACAACAACCTCGCTATTGGAGATCGTGAACACATTGTTTTCTTAAATGCAAGAACAACACGAGCTGCTCTGACTCATACAGCAGACCATTAAAATTGAAGCAGTAAGAAAAAGCACTTGAACAGTAAGAGCACACGGCAGGGATGCTCAATGTCAGTAAAAGCTACCAACTCAGAAAGTTCAGTAATAAGTCCCTGTGTATAGACTTTTTATAGGTGGACATTTCTGTGTGATGGTACACGTCCTTCTTATCAGATTCTTCATGTACATCTATCAATTTGTCTACATCTATATGCATATATAAACCAATCCATGCATTATTTTCTCATCCTGTTTTCCCATGCTGCATCTCTACAGTATTGCATTTCTGTCCCTCCTAAAGAGAAATCCCTCCTCTGTTGCTTTTCTTGAGGTTTCTTCCATATTTTCAATAATAATTTTTTTTCAGTTGAAGTTTTTCATCTAGTGATAGAGGATGCTGTATAGCTGTGCAGACTGTAAAGCGCCCTGATAGGCAAATTTGTGATTTGTGATTAACTTGACCAAAAAACGTGATCTGAATTCATCTACTAAACAGAACTGACAGACTGATTGTATTGTGTTTTATTGAACATTCAACCATTCCTGGTCTAATTGTTAGTATCTTGAAGCAGTTTTAGTTTCTGCAACTGTTTTAAATGCCACGCAACCAACAGAGCTGGAGGATGATGAGACTGAAACATAAATCATACTTCCATGTACATTAGGGTCCAACAAAGTGATATATTGGGCTCTACCTCTAAACTGATGTACCAGCATTGTAAAAGAAGACTGTGTGATCACTGTGCATTCCTGCTCCACCTGATGTAATCATGTTCATGTTCAGTCACAATCAAAAACAAAGGAGGCAAAGTTTGCACAGAAAATGTCTTTGTTAGATGAGAGAGAGCTAATCTGTGTAGTATTTTTGATAAGGAAAAAAGAATACAGTCCTTTCTGCAGTCTGCTCCTTGTTGTCTTCACTATCAACAAACACCACCATTAGCTCACATGTGGTGACTGTAAAGCTCCTATATACAATACATGTGGTTACATTTTTGAGGAGGTGCACTTAACTAGCCCAGTGTTCAACCATAGAGGCACCAGAGACACATCTACATGACAGAAATCAGACTTCACTTATTGCTACAAGAAGACATATAAC
Source organism: Rastrelliger brachysoma (assembly GCA_024605115.1). Classification (NCBI taxonomy): domain Eukaryota; kingdom Metazoa; phylum Chordata; class Actinopteri; order Scombriformes; family Scombridae; genus Rastrelliger; species Rastrelliger brachysoma. The sequence continues at coordinate 4,806 of JANJYP010065314.1, forward strand.
ATATTTCAGTCCTAAACATAACTGACTTTTAGTTTCTGTACCTTAAAGACAGATTATTTCAATCTGGATAGACACAGAAAAGCAAAAAATAGAGACAGAGAAGCAGAGAGAGAGAGACACAGAGGGGTAGAGCTCACTGCAGTTGACAAGCCTCCCCTCCCAACACATTCCTGGACAGGCGCCCTCTTCCTCGACACTTCCTCCCCCCGCTCAGCCAGCCACAGAGGTCAAGTTGACAAGTCTCTCATTGAGCCTCACGTGATCCAAATATATGGCCTTCACTCCTCACAACATAATTACACACATCTATTGGTGAAATTGATCGATTTGTTCCACTATAAAAGATGGATTTATGAAATTCCTACTAAAACTTAATTTGGCTGACTTTGAAAGTCCAGCAGTAAAATACAAAATCACCACACACAACAGGGAGAGGAAGAAACATAATGATTGTGAGACCTGCTCTAATTTAAGATTTTGTTTGGTTAAAAGAAAAATGATGAGAAATAATGTCAATTAAGCACTTTTATGAAATGAATGAAAATTATTACTGCTGTACTGAAGACGAAGAAAGTCCTCTACAAATGAAATGACAAGATTATTCAGGTACTATACACAATGCTACCGGCATGAATGCAGCTATTAGGTGTGTCATCAGATTTGCATGTATACAAATTCATTGTGTACCACCGGAAGAAACTTAATGGACTTCCGTTGTGCTGTAAATAGAAGTTTAATTTTCCCAGTAGTTCTGAACTACTAGTTCATACCCAGTGGCAGACAGAAATGCAAAGCGAAAGTAAGTCTAAATACAAACAGTGTCATTATTCTATAGCCATTATACTGTATAATCAACATTTACTTCATAATGATAAGTTGAAGCTTCATAATGAAGTTGAATTGTTAATCATACTCTTGAGTTAGTTCCCTTTTGATGCAAAATGGCAAATCTCTAAAAGAAAGAAATTAGGGGGAGTAAAATTGAAAAGCATCAAAAGTGACACTAATTTACAATACAATCACAACATGTTGGCAATTTTGGAGTAAGAATTAAATTATGATCAAAAGCTGTGTGTGTGTATGAGTGTGTGTGTGTGTGTGTGTGTGTGTGTGTGTGTGTGTGTGTGTGTGTGTGTGTGTGTGTGTGTGTNTGTGTTTGTGGGTTTACATTTTTCATTAAGAGTGAATATTGTATTATGTCTGCTTGTCAGTGTGGGTTTATTGAGCAGTAAGTTTCCAGTACTATGGGTGAACACACACACACACACACACACACACACACACACACACACACACACACGCAATGCCCTTGCTAAAAACAGGGAGCTACAATTCCTGAAAACAAGGTGAACGTTCCTTCCCCTAAATAAACAAATAAAGTCTTAACTAACTCAGCATTTGCACTCAGTGCACGGCACAGGCGACAGCTTCCTACATTTCACAGAGTCAGAGCCTGTCGACATCTGCAAAGAATCTTTAGGTTCAGCAGCATGGCAGGATTCCATTAAAAGCCAAATTGCGAGTTGGCAAAAACTCTGAGGGAACAACGGAAAGCCACAGCCAGTCCTGTAATTTAAACCTTATTTTAAATTGTGATGGCCTGACAACATGGACTGAAGGAAAGAGAGAAAGAATAAGAGTTACAAAGACAGAGAGCAAGAGAGAGAAGGAAGAAAGAGATCAAAAGAGGCTGTACAAACAATAAAAAGCAAAAGTAAAATGAACTGACATTAAGGAGTAAAAGTGGACTAAAAGAAGAGAAGGGAGATTAAAAGAAGGAAATGTGATTAGAGCATTATTCGGATATGACACAAAGAAGACAATCTGTTATCCTAAATACATGCAACTCCAGTTCCACTAACAAGGTGTAAATATCTGAAACATGCCTCTGCATCTGCACGTCTGAAAACACTTTTTTTTTTTTGTATCTGCCTGCAAACTGCAGACAGTGTTGATGGAAGTGCAATGAATCAGTCCTGCATCTATGGAGCCAGAATGTACAAAGAGTCGAGATCAAACACAGAAATCCTGGAAAATAAATCTAATGAAGAAAATGTTTTAAAATAGGAAATAAATTATATGTGCTTTTGCTTCTTTCCTTTGGTTCAATGTTGGCCAAACCGCAGTGATACGGATATCCTTTCCTGCTCAACCAATCATCATTTGTTTGAAGTATGAAGACCTCAGATACCCTCAAGCACTTGGAGAATAAGTAAGTACTTCAGAGGTATGCATACTGACTGTTTTCAAGCTACAATTTGCCCAGAAACTCAATCTGTGCATCTGTACACAGAGATGTTTACATGTTTCTTCACTGAAGGATGTTTCAGCACAAAAACCACAGAAGACTTCATCAGCTCAGAGTTTTAAGGTTATTTGTATATTTAATTATTAAACACAGGAAACAAATTGTAACAGGCTTTGAAGTTGATTGAAGACAAACCAATAAGACTATTTAATGAGAATAGTACATTGAAATGAAATAACACTGATATATACTGGGAAACAGCGTCATTTTGAATTTCAGTTGAAATAATAACGATGTACTGTTAACTATGTAATGTATCGCTGGCTTAATTACATTTTCTCTCAAAATACTAAGAAATGTTAAATACTGTATTTGTGCTAATTGCAAAAATGACAATACTAGATGCATTTGAGAATTACTCAGAGACATTTCCCTTCACCAAAATATCCGTTCTTGCAGTACAATATCCGCCGATAGAAACTTCACCATCATCATTAAACTTTTTACAGCACTGGCAGTACTTAGAGTTCGGTAAAGATCATGATCCTGGTTTAATACAGAAAAAAAGTCTGCAGAGACTTAAAGCATCATTTTTATTATCATTTAAATTAAATCATGATCTTTCGCTAACCTTAACCAAAGTGCTTTTACTGCCTAAATCTAACCACACATGCAGAACTCTGGATGTGAACGCCAATCTCTGGTTCCTCCATCTTGTACGCCATTTAGTCCAACCTTCTCCTTCTGACCTCAGAGTGATATATAACTATAGTGCTTAATTAACTTAAAAAAAAAATGCTGCCTGTGAACGTAATCAAAGCAGTGCTTATGTTTGCCAGCGCAACATAATCGGGAAAACAGTTAAGCTGTAAGAATGTACTTTTTAGCATTGAAATGAGAGACATATGATGAGGGTCCTGTTTTTGGCAATGTTGGTCTGTTGATTGGTCGGTGCACCACTTCATGTCCCTTGCAGGGTTGTTAATGCACCTCCATCGTCAAAATTTTAACATGACCCTTTATGATCCAATTCCAGTAAACTTCATGGCATTCCCATCAGCTGTACTGTATATTCAGCAATACCAGCCAGACTACTACCAACACTAAGATGGTGGACAACCATTTCATCTGCTAAACTTCAGCTTGTTACCATTATCATTGTGATAAAGTTAGTATGTGTCTGTATACAGGCTCACTGAACTGCTGCCGCTTTTGTGACTGCAGATGAAAGCGGCAGTGCACGAAAGATAAGGGACTGACAAGTATGAGCGTCAATTGTAAATTCAACCTTCTTAAACCTTTACGTACAGTTATCAAAATACATCACCGAAGAGCATCACACATCAGCTATGTCATTAATTCTTGAGATAAACATGCTGAAATTATTAACTTTCCTCTCTATCCTTCAGGTTAATTAGGGAAATAAAGAGACATGCTCTAGCTTGGTTGTCATATTGGAAAATCAAAATTCTACCATTTAGGCTAAACTTCAAAACCACTGTCAACATGAAAGTGCTACGTCCTCACCCCTCTCATATAAGTGAAAAAGAGCCATGATGGAAAATATTTCAGGAAATGGCAAATGGTTAATGGGCCAGCACTTGATGTTGAATTCCATAGTCTAATGTGTCTCAGTCAGGCATAAGAGCAAGTGTTGTACGCGCGCCAGCAAACAGCCTGGAGGTTCAGGTCACTGAGAGGACCCGTCCAGACTTAGACGGATAGATTCATGCTGGACGTGGTAGAATGTGGGTGTTTACTTTTTGTCTTTGCACTATTTTTACATCTCGAGACTTTGGTGCACTCATGATATCTCAGAAATCAATTCTTACTTACATCCTGAAAAAGGTACCTCATTTAAAATTCATGCTCCTGTGAGACAAATCTTTACTTTTAGAGCCAGAGAGCCTCAGTAGATCATTTACAAAACCTTGTGTCAACCTGGACTGACCTGGAACACTTTATGAACCAAGCTCACTAAAACAGCATGGTGCAGTCCCTCTCTTAAAACCGTCCTCCAAACTTCCAAGAATGTCGGCTACGCTCTGTGTTTCTTAAGTATTAACGGCGATATGTTCAAACATGTATCAGATGTCACTCTCCCGAGTCAGACCCCCTTATCCCCCTCCCACCTCTTTCACTCCGAGACCCTACTCCCCCTCACCTTCCCAATTTCCCAACATTCCTGGGCCGTGCCCCATCAGTCAAAGGGCCGATTCATGGGGTTAATGCTGCAGCGAGTGCAGACAGGGCTTTGAGACAGGATGTTTGGCTGATACCTTGCTCTGCTTAAGCAAATAAGCCACCAAAATATGATTACTGAGGGCAGAGAGGGAGCAGTCGTCTTGTCTTACTTCAGTGCATCAAGACCATACTAATGTCCATTAAGTATCATTGCTTTACTTGTTTCCACATGTTGAAAAGCCAGAGCCTGATCACAAGAAAGACTGTTTGACAACTGTAGTGATGTTTCCCAATTTATTTGTCCCTCTAATTCCTCAAAACCAAAAGGACACAACCTGTAAAAACTACTGGTAAAACAAAACATCTTCAGTCATGCTAGCAGCACCATGAGGCTGTAATGCTCATTACACACTCTGAAACAAAAACTGACACTTTGTTTTGCTTAGATCCTTACCACTAGTGGAGCAAAAATTGTCCAATCTGGCCTGAGTTAGTGCCAGAGGAAAAACCTGTGGTGTAAATGAAAAGGTCATTTTATGACATAGTATGTCACATTCGCTTCATATCCGAATCAACTTTATAATCAACTTTATTACACATAGACCACAAATGAGAGCAGATGAGCTGGAACAAACTATCATGACAGTATTAATTAGGGGGGGGGGTTTCTGGTAATGTCATATCTTCTTATCAATGGAAGGAAGTATCAACAAGAAGACGCAATTCAATGGGAAAAAAAATCAATATTTACACTGATATAATTGATTCAGATAGGGGAGCTAACTAATGCATCCAATTAAATGAAGTTCAATCTGATAATGAGGGGCTGGTAATATGTTATACAATAACGGCTTATCAACTATTGGATGCTAACATGGTTACATTCAACATATGTAGTGTTAAAGTACAACAAATTCATGTTAGAATGGCAGCATTAGCTTAATAAACAGACTGAATGTCAATTTCACTTCATCTCACTCATTCAGTCTGATATTGTGTTCATATTAGTTGTTTTTTTTTTGGTTTTTTTTGCTTGGCAGGTGGGTTATATTTTTATATTCTTTTAGCAATGAGTGATGTTTCAGTCCCAGCAGTTTGTTTTCCGTTGTTATTTTTCATGGATGTAGGAGGATGATGTCCCCATTATTAAAGTAGGACACATTGCCACATTTACACNTTAGCAATGAGTGATGTTTCAGTCCCAGCAGTTTGTTTTCCGTTGCTATTTTTCATGAATGTAGGAGGATAATGTCCCCATTATTAAAGTAGGACACATTGCCACATTTACACAAATCAGAAATTAGGACAGTGGTTCAGATTTGGAAGTGAAATACGTAAGCATTATATGTTAGTTTTCATCTCAAAGCACAGCAAAGGCTGAGAGGTATCCTGCCATGAAATTAGAATTTTCTATAA
>JANJYP010065326.1:0-14395 GCA_024605115.1 Rastrelliger brachysoma
TTTTTTTTTTTGTCATTTACTTCTGTGTTGTGTTGGCGTGAATAGCTTGCACCGCTAATGCTTTTACAAGGTTGTCTAAAAAAACTGTACTGACCTAGTTAAGCTATATTTAAAGTTATACATGACATTGTCATTGATCTTGTCTTCATAACGTTTGTTACAAATACATGTATGACAGGTCAGTGTTAGGTCATCAGATATAGAATATCTTTAGTTCAACTTTGACCTTTATAACTTTAAGCATAGCAAGCTCTTCTTACCTCAGCTCTGGATTTTACATGTATATACTGTATGTTATCTCCAAACGATATTAGTAATCAAGAAACTTCAAACTTCAATGTAGTCATGAATACATCGACTACCATTGCTTTATACATTTTACAAGTACAAAAAATATAGTTATCTTTATGTTTTTGTTTGTTTTGTACAATAATGTAAATATATTTGCCTTTTGAAATGTAGATTGAACAAATTTTCATTTTCTCAGTCATGTAAAATCCCAGTACTGTTCTGCAGTATCATGACATGTAAATGCTTAATGTTAAATTTGTGCTGTGAATGTTTATGACTCAGTAATGATGTGTGAACTGTTTTTGTGTATAGATTATTTAATGATGAATACTTCTAAAAGCCGCAGAAGACAGGCTTTTTAACCAGCTAACCAAACTGCCAGACAATCTGTAGAAAGGAATTTTAATGTTATTTCTCCTGTATGTGTGTGTGTGTGTGTGTGTGAGAGAGTGTGTGAAATAATAGATGAATGGATTCTTAACAAATGTATGTGTATAATAATGCCCATAAACCTACTTTTGTCACGTATATAGCCCTGTCTTTTGTGCATTTTCTTTAAATAAATGACTGTTTTCAGCCTGATTTTTTTTAAATATCTTACCAACAATACCCATTTCCAGAGAAAACAGGTAAGACTAGTTCTTACAATGAGTACAAGTGAAACCAAGATAGCAAATAAACAGGATGCAGTGGGTTTGAAGTCAATGTGCTATGTATCCATTCTGAGACTAGATATAATGTGGTAGATGTAACTGGTTAACCAGCTAGCCACAATGCGCTGTTCTTCAAATAGGGCAACGTTAGGTTAGGTAAATTAGGTAATTAAAAAAAAGTATTTGCTAATCAGTTTTAATGCAAATATCAACTTCCCCACTCATGTCATACATACACTTCAGTGGAAGCAAAACTGACTGTGAATAATACAATATAACAAATGTTCCAGTTTATTTAGGTCAAACCATGTACCAGCTAACTTTGCGGTTAGAAACGCTTGGAGATGCCAGTAAGAAGAACAAAAGACTTCACTTCCCACAATTCCCCGCCTCTTCCCTCGTGACGTCAGAGTGTTTTCCCTACGGCCAGCTGACCAAACTGTTAGTCGACGGAAATGTACAGGCTGATAGCATCGTGTAAAGTAGCTTAGTGAAATGACAGCGGGTAACATGGCTCTTCACTGGCCTCCAACGAATAGAAATTGCTCATTTTATTAACGAGTGACTAAACGTTTTTATCATTTGTGACTATTCGCTCGTCTTAAACGTTAAAGCTAGCAGGTTAAACAGGGGCGTCTGTTATTAGGTTCGCTAAATCAATGGTGATGGTCAGCATTCCTGTATGATGTAACTAAATGAGAAGTTGCTATGGATGACAGCGATGGGGAGGACTCTGTAGAAACACCTGAGCTGCCTCTGGAGGTGAGTTTAAAAAAAAAAACGATTCAAAAAGAACCTGCTTCATATTCATACAGTCAGACACCTTGTATGAGAGGGAGCTACAAGTCATAGTCAAGTGTCAAGCCACTTGAGCTATGATCTCACACAGCTCTATGTTCCCTCTGTTTAAAAACAGAATAAAGAATTTCACCTGTCTTTCATGCATTTTCATAGATGAAAAACACCACGTTATGTACATTAGGGATCTATATACTCTCTATATATAGGTCAGTTGCTTCCATTTGAGAACACAAAATGACGTTAGATAAAGCCTGAAATAGATTTCTCTCTTGCCCTCCAGGATCAATACACATTCATATAATCTCTTCCTGTATTTCCTCCCTCATGCTGCAGATCATAGTTTATATCCTGAGCTTTCTTCATGCCTCAGACAGAAAGGAAGCTTCACTTGTCTGTCGCAGCTGGTACCATGCCAGCCAGGACCTTCGCTTCCAGGTAAAGAGCTGCAGAAAGATGGATGCTTGCATAATAAGTTCTTCATATTAGTGTAAGACTCACTGTGTGGACTGCTTTTTTTTTTTTTTTTTTTTGCAGAGGAATGTTACATTTAGTTTCCCGGCTTCAGCCTCATCCTTGGAGCTGGTCAGAGGTCTGGGAAGAAGGTCTCGCTGCAGTTTGATTATCAGTCAGCTGGATGGGTTCAGTATGTCCAGATCTCTGCTACTGGAGGTACGTCACTACTGAGTTATGAGTTAATTCCCCCCCACATTTTTACACAGGTGAAGATCAAGTCAGAGTAGACATCCTGGTTCTTTAATGAAGATAGGTATTCCTTTCATTTTCTCCATATGTCCAACCTTCAAACTGAGAATTATTAGCACACCCTGTGTATCCATAGTCCATACTTAGAACAGTTATTTTTGTCATAAAGGTTATATTGCTGTTGTCATGTGAAGACCTAGTTACTCTGATTTTAATTAGTGCTGAGTTTTTACTTCAAATGATCACATGCTTTTTCGTGGTTACACCTCTAGGGCTAACNATGGTCTTATCATTTTCACTTCCTGTGATACTGACCATGGTGTAGCATGGTGAAAATTTGCGTGGTTACTTAATAGTTTGTACATGTGAACACCAAAGCGTTGATTCAGACTTCTACCAAGCTGTACAACCAGAAAGATAAGGACTGAAGATAAGAACTCTTGATTCTGCCTCTGCTCTACATATTTTTGTCCCCCCTTTTTCTTCAGGTGGGTGTGTGTCTGGGCTCTAAGCTGGAGAGCTTGGCGCTGCCTGGTAGCAGTATAACAGAAGCGTCTCTGTTGACCCTCCTCCCTCGCCTCACCTCCCTCCGCAGGCTGGACCTCAGAGGTCTGGACAGTCTCTTCATGTCCGGAGCCTTCCTCTCCAGGGAGGAGCACAGACAGCAGGTATTACACAGTCTGAGAGATGACATCATTGTTTTAATAAGAGCAATAAGATCAGATAAGAAGATAAAACAATAAAACTTAGGTTATTTCTGGCCATGCAGACGCTGCAAATGCAAAAAACAAAGATAGAGTCAAACAGCATTTACAGAAACTGAACTAAAAACACACAATAACAAAACCCTCAGGGCCTGATTTACTAAAGGTTTATGGAAACATTACATCACCCATAAAAGATGTGCAATCTCATCTACTTCTGTGACACGCTGAGGCTTGTGTCTTTCAAATGTGTGAGATGGTGAACATTGTTAACTTTGAACTTTGGAACTTGTCCACTTACTATGTTTGCCATAATATATATGTGGACACATCGTGAATTGACAAAAACAAAGGTGATATCGCTGCCAGTAACTGTGCCTATAAGTAATACTTTATGAAGGACAGCTATTAACCAGTTACATGCTGCACACAGATGACTGTTACTGTGGAGATGAAGAGACAGAGGCACAATGACACAATACTCAGAGAACAGACTTTGTCCACCTGTGTTAATATTTTTGGTTTCACTAACAGCACTGACTTTGTCACAGAAACTCTCCTATATTTATTTCTTGTTGCTATAACTCAATATATTAGTTAACCTCTTCCACTAGAACCTCTAATTCCATCAGGTTTCATTTTGCACTTGCAGGCTCTCTAATGTCCAAACCCTCATTTAAATACTGCTATCTGCATCTGTTGTCATTGAATATGCTGCTCTCTTCTATATTAGTGTACACATTTTTATAGCTGTTTAAACTGTGGCAGATAACATTGTAAAGGCTAGCTAGGAATCAGCCTCTGTTTGCTAAGTTAGTTAGCCGCACCTTTATGAACAGAGGAAGGAAAATTGAAAACCAAGGAGTGGGGGAAGAGGAAATGATTTATTGCAATGATCGGCATATCTTATCAGTCACATACCAGATATTCTAGGTTTACAGTCGGTCCCTTTTAAATATGATGATGAATTGTTATATCAACACTCTTTCTCACGCACGCTGCTGTTACTGACAGGGCTTGCCACCACCACCTCAGCTTCCCATTATGGCAATTCATGTTTTGCTTTGGCCCACTTTGCAGGGAGTTTTGCAATGTTCTCCCTGTTTTAGGTCAGCATGCTGCGGGCAGGAAGTGCCTTTGAGGTGGAGCCTTCAATGCCAAGTAGAATTGTATTTCCATTTGTGATAATAAATGTTGTTTTTTTTTGTCGATCAATTTTTATTCAAGGATAAATAACTGAGCACAAGGCTTTTTTTTTGCAGCAATGCCCTGGTTACAACAAACAAGATGTAAAAACACATAATCAGAAAATACAATAAAAAATGTCAAAATGAAATAAAAACTTCAGGAAAAGTTAAGGTAAAATTATAATAAACAATAAAAAAGCTTAAAAACAAGAGTGTGATCCACCACTGTATCATTTAATAGACTGTTACATCAGCTTTTATATACAAGTGATTTATGTGCATTCAACTTGTAATTGACTATAACTGACTTAGATAAGAACAGGCTACTCCAGCATCTAACATGAGAAAATAACATTTTCAAATATTCTTAATGAAAAACACAATGGGAATTTCTAGTAAGGTAAGAGACTGTGACCGGGTGCTGCGACAGACAGATTTGTGCAGTGCCTCTCTCTCCGGACAGACAGTGAAGGCCATCAAATCATGAACTTCGTTTTGGACTCATTTACGACTAATTTAAAGGTTCAGGGTGTAGGATTTAGTGGCATCTAGTAAGTATTTGGTTTGTCCAATCTAGGCTACTGTAGAAACATGGTGGGCTCCAAGGAAGGGGACCCGCTCCCTATGTAGGTATAAGGGGCTCATTTTAAGCTAACATGAACACAGTGATTCTTATTTTTATGGACTATACACTAGTTAAAACATTAAAAATAATGTCTGACAATTCCACACTCTGAGACACCACTAAATTCTACGCACTGCACCTTTAAGACTTTACAGAGGTAATTCAAGCTCCGTCTGTATTCCTCTGCTCAGTGACCATCTGACATTCCTCTTAATATTACAGCCCATACATAACCTCTCATACTTACTCCCCTGATATATATTTTATTATCATATTAGCATAGATTTATTGTTTTTTTCCAGCTGTGGTAATGATTCCGTGTTTTTGTTTCAGGTCAGTTCAGCGTTGTCTGGTCTGGAGGAGCTGGACCTGTCTGACCTGCGCTACCTCTCTGACCTCACCTTCAACCGACTCACCGGCTGCACCCCGCGCCTCAAACGCCTCTCCCTCGCCGGCTGCCACATCGCTTTCGAATTCGACCCGTACCGAGGGTGCCCGGTGGGTGCCGTGGAGGACTCTTCTGCTTTACTGTCACTTAGGAATTTGCGGAAGTTGTTAATGGAGCAGAAATCCACCCTGGTTGCTCTGGACCTCAGCAGAACCTCCATTACCCCTGAGTCACTACGCACTGTTGTCCAAGTGAGAAAATCCCTCATATCCTTTACAATAGATTGTGTTGTTTTTGCTCAACAAGACATTTTAAAGCACATCTCTTGATATTCTCTGTGTTGCAGGTTCAGGGTTTGGTCTTAGAGGAGCTGTGTCTGCACGGCTGTAAGGAGCTGACCGACTACTCAGTGGAGATTCTGGTGAAGCATCAGCCGTGTCTCCAGAGGTTGGACATCAGCGCCTGTACTGAGCTGACCACCAGGGCTGTAGTAGCCATAGCACGAGGCCTCAAGTCTCTGACGCACCTCTCTCTGTCTCGTGACTGGAGGATCACTGAAAAAGGTGACCAAAGTGCATTTTTTTGTGTTTGTTAGGGTTTCCACACATTCCCACACATTTTACTGAAAATGAATTTCATCCCACTACGGCTTTAAAAATCAGAGTAATTACTCATCTATCAAAAATTTTCCAAAATCCTACTTTTAAATAAATTCGGATTGAAAGTGGGTTATTTTTTTTATATAAAATAATGCAGGCCTCCGAATTGTGCGTCATCTGCTAAATACACTCACACACTGAGCCACTGAGCTGGACAACATCCAATCAGATTCCAATCTAAATATTTAGTGTCCCGCCCTAAAAATTGGAACATCCCAACAGCCAATCAGATTTATTTTCCTCACTCATGTAAAGTCGTGCTGCAACTCTGGGAAACTCAAGTAAGGTGACAGGACAAACGGCGATTTCTGTACGACTTTAACATGCCTTGCCCTTTAAAATAAACACATTTTATATTTTTTTTCTAAGATGAGTGCCTTGGTGTCTTCTTAGTTTCAATGAATTATAAATAATTTTTATTTAATTTGTAGCTTTAACTTTATTTGGACAGTGCTGATGTGTCAGTTTTGAATTTAAGTCTTATCTTACCTCACCTTACTTTAGCTTACCTACAGTTACCTTATACTGTAGCAGCAGTTTACACCCTTGACAACAGACCATGCAACACACAATAGTCATTATACAACATGATGCTAAATGTAAGATAACTTATTTAAATTTCATGCTGAGCGTTAATATGCTGCAGGACTGTGTGCAAAGTTGAGAAAAGCATTATATAGCATACCTGCTGAGGAGCATGAATTAGCTTAGCATGTGATATTTCAAAGACCCCTCCTCTCTCTTGAGTTTCTAACCACTAGTGACACTGTGAAGCTGTGTCTTTGTGAGTGAGTCCATACTCCAGCCTCCTGTCATGTTTCATACTTCATGGGCGATGGTTCCATGTCATCCACAGGTCTCGCTGACTTAATGTCTGTGTCGTCCCTGAGGAGTCTGGATCTGTCTGAGTGTCTGCATGTCAGCGGAGCAGAGCTAGTGAAAGGCTTGACCGGATCCAACACTGCCAGAGCCCAGCTGGAAATGCTCAACCTCAAAAACTGCACTTACATCAGGGTCAGTTAACATCTACTTTATTCTCAGTTTTATGTTTGTGTAGTTACAACTTAGCTTCTACCTCTCCTCTCTCTGTGCAGGACGTTGCAGTGTTCTCTCTCACCAAACATCTGGGGAATACTCTCCGTGTGCTGGACCTGACTTTGTGCGTCAACGTGACTGATGTGTCTGTACGCGCTATCGCCACCTACCTGCAAGGGCTGGTAGTGCTACGACTGGGGTGGTGTAAAGAAGTCACGGACTGGGGTCTTCTGGGGATGGTGGAAACGACCAAGTGTGAGCCTGATGAAGAGAGGGTGAGGTTCATTTATCAAGGTTTCTGCAAAAAGATTTCAATTTGAGGCCTTAAAAATTCTCTGTGTTCATTTATTTATTCATTCATTTATTAATATTTATTTATTTTGGAGAAATGCATTAGTGTAATTGATAGTTAGTTGTGTGTGTTGTAGGTTTTTTTTTTACCAATTTTTAATGTCAGTGATCTGGCTCCATAGCAGACCTTCAGATTAGGGCTGGAAAGCACTGATGTTACACTCGAGATCAAATATTTTGTTACTTTGAAATTAATTCTAGGACTGCCATTGTCTTTACTTTTCGTACTTAAAAAGGTCTTAAAAAGTCTTTAATTGAACAATTTCACAGGGAGACAAGGGTCCCAGGTTCACCCGGACATTTGGCAACATGGGTTTCTTCAAGCCTCCTCGTTTGCCTTTTGAAGAACGGCCCAAGCTGGTGACACCAGATGACCTGGAGCAGTTTAAACAGCAGGCGGGAGCTTCGCTGCTAGCTCTCAACAGGCTGCAGGAGCTGGACCTCACCGCCTGCTGCAAACTCACTGACAGCAGCATCGTACAGGTGAGAGGCAGAGGAGAGGTTGTGTGAGATGTTTGAAAAAAAAGTTCTACGTTTATATTGTTCCTTTCTCTTCCCAGGTGGTACGCTACCCAGACCTCCAACGCCTGTCTCTGTCCATGCTGCCGGAGATCACCGACGCCAGCTTGTTGTCTATAGCCTGGCACTGCCGCAGCCTCACCAGTCTGGCACTCAGCCACTGCCCGCAAATCAGCGATCACGGGGTCGCAGAGGCGGCGCCGTACCTCCACAGACTGCAGCATCTCTACCTCTCCTGTTGTAACAAGATCACTGATAGGTGAGTGACACACAACACCTGAGTTTAGTCATCTGTCTATACTCTTCAGACTGGATTAATGGGTATTAATTAATGGGTAATTTGAAATATCAGTAAAACTACTGCAAGTGGGAGGGGTCAATAACTATAACCAATGAAATGTATTTCTTGTATTTCTATGATGTTAATAGTTATGGAATTAGAGGATTTGTATTTAGCGGTAGACTTTTCATTAAATGTATAAAATAATATAGCATACAACAATGAATTATTATAAACTGATTAGCCTACTGGTTGATTTTATTGACATTTATTCGTAGCCACATAGTCATGTTACATTTCTTACTTACCTTACCTAAAGTAGTCACAAGTCCCGTGCCTCTGACTAATATTTGTCTGACTGCCTACTGCAAAACTGAATGTTTCTTCAAGAGCCTCCATGCTTGAAAATCCACTGAAATCCACCTTTAAACAGGATATGATGGAATATCTACACACATATTTACTGCAGGTCTGTTCACATAGGGTTACTATTACCTGGGGTCATTTTCCCAGACCCTCATACAGAAGGTAAAAGTGGCGGTAATCTTTACTGACATGGTGTGGTAATGATTACTGACATGATACATTGGGACGGGACTAAAAACTTATCACTTTACCCTATGTAAGTCTCTATATGAAAGATGCATTTTCTAAGTTGCTGACCTTTTGACCTTCTGACAGATCCTTGCACCTCCTGGTTCAACACTGCAAGCGTCTGAGAACACTCGACATCTCAAAGTGCAAAAACATCACCGTTACGACCGTGGACGTCCTTCAGTCACAGCTGCCCTTTTTGGAGAATATCCACCACAAATTCATAGGTGGGATGGATCTTACTCTCACACTCTGACTGAATGAATGAATATCCTGGATACAAAAAAACAAACACAAAACCTGTGGAAGCCTGCATGGTGAGTCAGGCCTTTGCACATTTCAGCAATTTTGAGCAAGAAGTGAAGGAAATGTAGAGCAGCTGTCGGTTCACACTGTTAAAAATCACCTCGTGTGTGTTGGCTCATACTACAAGCTCTTGGGTGAGCCCGATTTGGATTAACATCTGCTTGCATCTGTACATTTTCAGACTCAGAAATGTATGCGTTCGCCGTCGGATTCAGAAAAATCAGACACAACAGATTAGATGGAACTCAACCATCTTCCTTATCTGCTGAGACAAGTTTGAATGAATGAAATAGAGTTTATATGGTGTATCACCACTAAAGGTACGGATTTAATCTAACCAGGGCATTTCAAGGGTTTGTGCCTATGTAGAATTATCTGTGCTAACGCAGAAACCGCCAGTGAAAAGGAAATATTCTCAAAGAATCTCATAATGAGAACGTCTGCTACATTTTTGTTTTTTTTTTTTGTTTTCCTACATTTGTTTCTAGGAAGTACGTTGCCTAAAGGAGATTTTGTTGGTTGTATAAATCGTCTCATTGTAGCAAGATCATTTTCTCTTTAGTTTAAAAGCTGACAGGATCTGAGAAAAAAAACAAAACAAATGTCAGAACAAGCCGTCCCTTTAGCTAACCAAAGAGGCTCTGTTGGTAAAAAAAAAAACAAAATTGCTCGTCCTACTTCCATGATTAGCTTTTTCTCCATTCATACCTTGCTTTTAAAAATTAATTTGTTCATTGCTGCGTAAGTAAAATTAAAATTAAAAAATGGGAAATGAAGTGAAGCAAGAGCCCGCTTTTTTTTTTTTTTTTTTTTTTTAGAAGACTGCTTTTAGCGTTGGGTTCTAATTTCTATTATTTAAAGGTGCAATGTGTAGGATTTAGTGACACTTAGTGGTGAGAATGCAGATTGCACCCTTTGCCCCGCCAAATGTGTAATAGACTGTCGGTGTTTGGTACGTATGTTGATACAAAAGATTTCATTTTAACGCAACAAAAAAAACTTAAACCCATTATTCTTATTATAATTTGTTTTTACAATGATTAAAACATACTTATGAATATTATAATCTATTTCTACCAAGTCTGTTCTGGTGGATGCCACTAAATTCTGCGGATTCCATCATTGTCAGGTGACATGATAAAGCATGTATTCAAATTGAGAATGTAAAGCTTAAAAAATAAAAAATATTGATTGAAAAGGAGTAACCTAATACTGTTAATATACAAATCATGTTACAACCTTTTTTAATGATGATTTGTGCACATTTGCTTTATTACTGCATAATTCAAAACTATTTAATAGATGCATACTATAGTGTCTCGCTGGGTGTTACCTTAAATACCACCCCTCCTTCCTTTTTTCATCATCATGGCCATGCACTAGCCTCATTCCAGCAACAGGATCCTTTATTCTGTATGTACGTTGTTGAGTCATTTTGTACTGTTCTAACACTGTATGATGACCGAGAGAGTGGATTATGAATGATGAAGAGATGGTGTAATGAAGAATCAAGTATAAGAAATGTTTTTTTAAAATAAATAAACCAAATAAGTCTGACTACATTCCACTGAGTAAAAAACAAAACAAAACACACGCTTGTATTTCTTCAGTACGAATCAAACTGTTTATTCATGTCAAGACACCCAAAGTGTACGTTTTCAGAGTGAATATTATCACAGTGTTGTCAGGAATGCACTGCAGAGGACAATCTCGATTTTTGGAAAAAATAACCCCCCTCCCCTCAAATGACAAAAACCAGGCAGAGAACCTTCGAAACATACTTCATGTTATACTCGTCCACCTGTCGGTTCTTGAGCAGCTGTGTCAAACTTCTCCACTGAATGCCTGGTAGTCTCTGTCACATTATGATGTGTAAGTACCCTTTATATAATATATCTATATAATATGGATCATTTTTATTATTGGACCAGGATTTGATTTCAAGTCTGTTCAGGCAAACCCAAACATCACTGATTGCTTGTCATATAGATTTAGTGATTAATGGTGGTAGTTTTTCCTCAAATGGTTGATTGTGACAAAAGGTGCAATTGCATATGGTTAAAGAAAAAAAAAATTATAAAAAGTCAGCTTGGTACCTACATGCACATCTGCAGTATCATCATAACAGTCACAAAGACTGTTTGAGAGCATCTCTGCCCCAACAGTTATCAGTACGGAGTCACTGGAGTTTATACAAAGTACCTATTGAGTCTGTGTTCAGATGTTGGAAATGATTCTAATCTTACCCCAAATGAGGGCGTTTTTAAAAAAAAAAAAAGCTACAGGTGGTCAAGTTGAATTGAAAAAGCAGTGTTCTGGTTAATGCCCTGTGTTTAAAAAAAAAAAGCAACAAAAAAAAAAATACAAGAAAGTGGCAGAAGACAGTAAACGAGCAGTTCTGTGGCCTGGAGCAGTAAGAAGCCTCTGTAGACACAGGAATATTCCATGTATTGTACATAGATTTTTTTTTTTTTTTAGATATATAAAATGATTACAAAACTCATTTAAAGTACCGTCGCTTGAGTGGGTCCACTGTACTGTAAGCAGATAAAAACACAGCTCCAGTTACAACAAACACTTAAAAAAAAAAAAAAAAACCTAAAATACTTGAAAGTGTCCAGACAACGAGGAACAGCACAGGAGAGGAGGAGTGATGAATGGGAAAAGGAGGAGATCTGGGCATCAGCTGATTGAGAGCTGTAAGTCCGAGTTGATGAGTGATGGGTGATAATCTTCAGCATTAGCGTAGTCTTGTCGTTATTTGATAGTTCACATCCAAAAAAAAAAAGTCGTTTTCCACCTTTTTTTTAAAAAAAAATCCTGTTCCGTGTTTTCACTGGGTGTAGAAGGTCAGCGGAAGTTAAAACTATTGCCTTGTTATGTTAGGAATCTGTTAAAGTAGTAAGTGCATGGATGCACAGGTCAGCTCTCACCACACAATCCTCTTATTTCAGACATCCACACACACACACACGCACATATATATTTACACACACTCACTCACACACACGCGTGCGCACACTCTACTGCTCAGTCTGGCTGAAGTCGTAGCAGAAGTTGTAGTTACTCGGCGGTTTGGGGACCACCGGCGCGCTGTCGGGGATTGGGACGTTCTCCAGGTCCAGGAGGCGGAGCTTAATCTCCATGGAGAGGAGGATCTCCAGCTCACTGCGCATGGATTCGCTGCTCATCTCCCGGCCCAGGAGGACGCTCAATCCATCTGTCCACAGGCAGAACTGGACAGAGAGAGAGAGAGAGAGAGAGAGAGAGAGAGTGAACATCTAACAAGTATATTATGCATGTCAAAGGCGAATTCAAGAATATGTCACAGCAGGACTCACGTCAGTTCTGGAGGGGGCGATGAAATTCAGGCTGTACTCCTCTACGTCGTATGTTATGCTAAATGCCAGATCCAATACTTCCTATAGTGGGGAGACACACACACACACACACACACACACACACACACACACACACACACACAATGAGACTTCCTATCTGTGACGGGGAAGTGAATGTGAGCGTAGCCTGAGCGGATGACGAGTGGCGCTCACCTTGTTCTGTTTGCCTTTGTTCTCCTTCATGTGAGGACAGTCTTTACCCGTCAGCAAGCCTTTAATGTCTGCTATTGGAACTGATGAATGAGGAAGGAGCAGAGGAGATGAGGGTTCATTAGAGAGAAATAAAACATTTTATTGCAGCATTAATACAGATCTTTGCTCTAGAACTACAGTCCTTTCTGATCCTGCATTAGTACTATAGCAGATGCCACATCTACACACACACACACACGTACGTTAATATATTTTCTTGTCCTAATATATTTTCCAGCTTTGACTCACTCTTTTCCTGCAGTGCTTCGATTGGTGGATTGTCCATGTCTTCATCCAGGTCGCCGTAGTGAAGCATTTTGTGATTGGGTGACAAGCGGCAGTACCACAGTTTATCTGAAGAAGAAAAACACGCAGTCATTCGCAGATCTTGGTTAACTAGACAAGGTTGAGTTTACTATCTTTATAAAGGTGTGTGTGTGTGTGTGTGTGTTTGCATCTCACCCTGTCTGCGTCGGCTGCTGATCTTCCTGAACATGGTTCCCTGACACAGCCTGTTGAGTCTTTGCTGGCGGATCAGCTCCAGCAGTTCTGGTTTCAGGCGCTCTTTGAGCTCACTGGAAAGAAGCACAACAACAACAACATGCTTCATCACATCTTTTTTTTTTAACCATTTGTAACTTTAATGTTGTGTGAAGGAGGTTTGGAAGAGATGGCTGCTGGCAATGAATAAATCCAACCTGCATGCTTGACCCTGTAGCACAGTGTTACACTCAGTGTTTAGTGACAAACAGTGACATGATAAACAGCGCCACAGCTGCTGACCTGTCAGTTGCTTCCATACGGGTGGAAACTATCACGAGTTGTTAATACACACCGGGGTTATTATAGTTTTATATGTTCATTAGTTTTGATTTTTGTTTAGTTTTTCAGTTTGAGATTGTTTTATTCAGTTTAGTGATAAAGTAATTTTAGTTTAGTTTAGTCAAACTCAACAGGAAAGAGGGAAAAAACAAAATGACAACAAACAATAAAATAAGAAGCTGATTTTATCTCCAATTCATCTTTAGTTTTTATTTTTGCATTATTTGTTTTAATTTTTATTTCGTTTTAATTTTTTTAACAGATTTATTTCAGTTAAATTATTTTTTTCACTGATAGTTCTAGTTGTAGTCTTTTTTTTTTCTTTTTCAAACATGCAACATACTGTTGTGATGTAAGGCCAGAGATATAGAAATAAGTAAGAATTCACTACACATAATTAAAACAAACAAAAAAATAAAACTAAGTACACTCATTTCCACCCCCCACCCCTCCCCCTATGCACCCCCAAGTGCATATACCGTTACTTCTCATTCCATGTGACTTCACACTTTAAATTCATCATTCATCTTTATTTTGACTTAGGTTTGTATTGTTCCTTTTCATTTTTATATAGGTTGAATTTCTTTAACTGCCAATTTTATTTTTATTTCAGTTCAGTTTTTGACACTGTGTTGCTTTACTTTTTCCAGTGTTTTGGAAATCATCTTAAATGACAAGAATCTCAGCTCATAACCCGTTGATTATTTATGATCCTATTTTTTTCCCTCTTGGACTGAGAGTGCTGCTGGAAACATCTGCTTTACATACTAACTGAACTTCCTTTGTGTATCAGTCATCGAGTGTGATCAGTTGTGCGTTATGCAAACATAGTCTGGATGTATATTTTATTACCCTCAAAAGAACAGTTTAGTTTCACCCCCCCCC
>JANJYP010065466.1:0-33672 GCA_024605115.1 Rastrelliger brachysoma
GAGTAGGGCCAAGGCGAGCCGGTGGAAAAGGGCCATAAGAGCAAACTCACCAAGATAATTAATGTAGCTAGTAAAATAATTCTAGACTCCCAGAGGCAGCTGGTGGTACTGTATGAAACCCAGATCAGAAGGAAAGCTTCACAAATAGTTCTGGACCACCTTTATCCACTCCATCAGAATTTTGATAAACTTCCTTCTGGTAGAAGATACAGGGTAACTACAGCAACACAAAATTTTTTAAGACATCTTTTGTACCAGCTGCCATTAGCCTACCAAAGAAATTACCATTGTAAGGCATTAAACATCACTTTTCCGATATTATGTATAGTTATTTATTTATTCATTTATTTCTTAATTTTTAACTTTGATTTTATCTATATACAGTTGTAAACTGAGCATTCATCCTGAGATTTCAGCAAACTTTTTTATATAAATTTAATATCAACATCTACATGTTATATTTTAGATACAGTACGACTGAAAATAAGGAAAAGCATAATAGGTGGTCATCAAAGACTTCATTAAAAATTTCTCAACTTTTGTAAAAAAAAAAAAATAAATATATATATATATATATATATCCCCTACTTAACAGCTATTGAAGAATCTGACAGGGTGACTAATGAACAGTTTCTAGTACTGGTGCAGTCTCAAAACCTCTTGATCTTTCTTTAATGTGACATTGTTGAAGAAAGATGATGGCCCTGTGAGCCTCATTTAGTTTGGACAATGCAGACTATGTAGGCACAATATTCTAAAATAACTAGTGTACTGTGAAAAGAGTGGAGGTACTGAAAATGACTAAAATGATTTTGGTTGGAAGATGGAAAGAGAAGAGTTAAGAGAGAGCCCCCATTCAAGTACACTTTACATGGCGATCTCTTCTCCTGCTTTCTGCTGTCAGCCAACCAATAAGTGTGCACTGAAAGGCCAAAGACGAGCATGTCTTTCAAGCCAAGTGTCAATGGAGCAAGGATATGTTGTAGCTGAGGCCAGGCTTAATCTACTCAAATGCAAATGTGAGGCTCGTAGAAGCACAAATCAGTGAGCTAATAATCTTGTTTTTCATCCCATTTGTGAAAATTTCTTGGCTCACAATCATGGGCTAGCTCAACAAGGGTTTTGTGTGCTATTATACTTCTTAATGACAGATCTGAAGTTTGTTTGGGCTCATCCAGCCAACAGCCTATCTAAACAGAAGTCTAGAAAGATGCAAACAACGGATTCACCATCTATGCACCCGCATACATGAACACACACAAACAAAAAAATATCCCCACTCAAAGTACAACTCTAACCAAAAGGAACAGTGGAGCTTTTGTTTGGAGTGAAATTCCTCCACCAGTCTGTGGGGGCAGGTCGTCAGCACCATCACCATGGTGACTGAATGAGGGTAGGTTTAGGAGGGAAAGGTTGTTAATTTACAGCAGTTTGAGCAGCGATGGCTGACTGGTCCTGATTCAAGGACGGGGGTGATTCATGCAGAGTCTTGTCCCTGGAGTGACCCCCCTGTGTGGCCATAGCCAATGGCAACGAGGCCCTTAAACAACAGTGGCTGTGAAAGAAGTGACACTTAGCCTTGGTAGGTGGGAGAGGGAGAGAGAGGATGACAAGAGAGGAAAGATGAAAGAAGTGTAGCCATGTATTCTCAGATTAAGCACCGATAGCAAAAACCACACTGATGGAGAATTCACACAACAGATGGCTGCACAAACATAATTTACTGTATTCATTTCCACAACAGTACAGGTACTAAATGAACTTAAATTCAAAGTGTACTCCTACTATACTGGACAAGTTTATTTACAATTTAAATTGAGGGAACAGGAAGTTGTGCCCCCTCAGTTAAACATTGCCAGCAGCAGCTAACAGTACCTTGCCAACTGCCTGACCTTCCTCTCTTGCAGGCTAGTAGCCTAGAGCCCCTTAACACTGGAATGTGAACATGTTTCAGAATAACAAAAGCATAAACCTGAAACTTTTCCAGAGTTCAAATCCATGGATGGTGACATGTGCAACCTCCCCTATTTGTGCCTGTCAAGCGTTGGCTCTGATAAACTGGCACTATTACATTCTACTCCCACAACTCAGTCTACTGCCATTATATTCCCCTACGCCATTTCACACTCCCTCCCACACCTTTCTCTCTCTGCCAGCACTCTGAGTGCTACTGACGAAGGGCATGAACGGACCAACATCTCAGCGTCACACACCTCTTGCCACAAAAATTGTACATGGATTAACTTGTCATTTTAATCTATAGCACCTACGTATATTATTCAGGCTCAAAAGCTGGCAGCAATCAATGGGGGAGGCTGTGGCTATGTGAGAGGCTATTAACAAGCTAAAAGGATACCAATAGTGAATTCAGGCTGAGGGACTTTTAATCACTGTGACATTCTTTGTTCTTTCTATATATCAGACTGACACTACATATTAATGTCTAGTTTACTGGCACTGCTAATGGAGATACAGGAGTTACTGCTGGATGTCAAGACAGTCACTGTATATACAGCCCCCAACTGAATTACTACTGTTTATTAGCCCTGTAAATGGCAGGGCTGTGAAGACAGGTTGTTGAATACATAGTGCTTATGCAAAAGAGAAGATGCAGTACTAGTGGATCTATCAAGTAGTTCTTATACAGCCTTAGGAGGATATAACAAATAGAAAGCTGCAGATTACTCTCTGTGGGAGGGAGCATCCCTGGAGTTTAAAATGAGGGATTTGACTTCTCTGAGACGGTGTTCCATACACAAACCAGAAGGTTAAAACTACTTGTGTGGTGGGGAAAAAGGTTTTTTAAATATGTGGGCATGATGGTGGCGATGGGCTGAAATGAACCCATAGCTATGTTATTGTTTTAGACAGATATTGTTATAATAAGTCACATTCTCTTGACATGCACTGTGAAAATGACTTATTCTCGTTGAGAGGCTTATCAGAATGTACAAAAGAAATTGGCAAGCTTAATTATACACTGTCATGTTCTCCAAAAAGTCCTGCTGCCACTTAATTTACAGATCTTGATGTTTTGCGGGTGATCCAATTTTCATCAAACCACTCAGGGTCAAGGGTGACGTCAGCTTCCAATGTTTTAACAGTATACTCATGTAGCAGACTAGGGTTTATTGTCAGCCTTCTACCAAGCCTCTTGCTCCGTGGTTATCTCTGATTTACAATTTTCTGAGGACCAGTTACTCTTATAGGGTCTTATGTCAAAAAAATAAAACAAAAATAAACAAAAGAACATAATAGTGAATAAATGATGGGATACTTCTGTTTTGTGAGTCATAGGATGTAAAATATTTTGCACAAGAAATCCTAGCAACTGAAATATACCAGCCACGGACATGCCATATCAAGTAGGCGAGGTATTGCAGGGTTTTCTATGTGCTATACAGACTGTGTCTATGCAATGCAAACATGTTCATCACTTGAATTTCATCAAGTGATGACACAGTTGGTTATGCAAGGTTTGGAAGTGTAGGCTATGTTAAGTAGTACTAGATTAATTAACTGGATCATTTTTTCGATTATTATTTCAATTACTTTGTATGTCTAGTACATGTGAAGAACTGACAATAAGGTTGATGTCGACTTTGACTTTGATGTACACATTGGATACACATTGATTTAGTCGACTTATTTTAATGTGGATTCTAATTTTTGAATATAAATAACACCACCACAAGGTTGCACTGCTGCATTGCATTGCCTCTGGTGCCATGAGGTATTTATTTTAACCACTTTTACACAGTTTTTTTTTCATGGCTCTATGTTGTTTTTACCTGTTGGAGGTCTGCATACCCTAGAGTAGAGAAAACAAAAAAACAAAACAAAACAGAACAAAACATAAATCAGTGTAGCAGCATTATAATGGATGTACTCTGCTGTGGCCATGCTGTGACAGTAGGTTTGTAGAGGGACCATCTGTATTAATATGCATACTCTACAGGACATATTGAGGCAGTGTGTAAACGAAGGCCTACCTTGTATGATTTCTTCTTTGTAAGAATGAAACAAGATATCCTTGAACAGAGAGACTATAAATAATTTTGTTTACAGTGCATTGTAATATAAATGACATGTAAATGGATTTATCCAGCAAACAAAGTAAATGTATTCCAGGATGCGTCATGAATGCCAACTTTTTGGAACCGTTTCATTTGACTGAATTAATGTAGCCATTTTTGTTCAAAGTGAAGGCCTAATTGATGTTGTGATGCTTTCAAAGTGTTTATGAACCACAAGCTTTGCACTTTTTATAGTTTTAAATATTTATTTACCTTTTATTTGTCCTATTATTGCATTGATATTAAAATAAATGGTCTAGAGAGTATGCAGCCATGTAAGCATAAATCTTCCTCGTGAGGTGTGGAAAGCTGCAGTACATCATGAAATGTAATGCAGGATCATTCGGTTTTACGGCCACAACTTCATTCTGTTTTTACTGCTACACACATTTTCACATGTATACATACATACACAGAAAAAAAAGAAATGCATTTGATGCTTCTGTCTATGACCATGCAAAGCATATTATCTAAAACACACAAAGGCAATTGTGAGCTTCAAGGACCCTAAGATCATCCTCTGGCTCCCTCTTCCTACCTTTATCACTTATACTTACTCTAATTCAGAACAACTTCACTATAGAATGAGGCTAAAATGAAGCCTCTTTGAGACTAAGGAGATGTGAGAATTAATCTCTATCACACTCTCCTACAGTCACCAAACCATTTGATACTTTTTCTACTTGTGCTAATTAATGTGTAATAAGAGACAGCGATGTGTGCATTTTAAATCAATCACTTCTCTTACATGACTCTACAGGGATTCTCAACTACTTTTTAAAAAATGTCTACTTTGCCCATCATTTTATACTAAGTTCTTAGACTCGTTACTGTGACAACCTTCTAAAAACTTCTTTTCCAAGTTAATGCATGTTGCATTGAGTTTTGGGGGTTGAGGGAATGAATGTCTGTCACAGACTGCTTTTGGTGATAAAGTTCAGACCAACGACCAGTCCAGTTAATTGTGGGTTTAATTGTCCAGGTTGGGTTGAGGCAGGTAGTGGTTATGATTAAGTTAATCAAAGTCTATATAATGTCCCCAAAATGACCATGGTCTGACATGTGTGTGATAGTGTGTGTCTGACTATGCTCATGCACTAATACAAATGCTTCCTGCGAGGGCTCTTCCAGCATCTAGCAAAGTCCTGTGTGCCCTGTGGCTGTGTTTCACAACAACAATTTGTCACAGAGGCAAACACGTGCTCTATCATTGCACTCTCTATCTCCTGGTATAATCAGAAGGCCATAGCAAAGAGAAGCTCAGGTTTGCAAAACTAGATTCAGGTCAATTCTGTTGCCAGAGTTATACTGCTTGGCCTCAGGGCTCGACGTGAGATGGATGCTGCTCTCATACTCTCAGGCTTATCGCCACCACTCACTCACTTCTATCAAAATCCCTGCCTTTCTCAGCCAAATCACCTGTCTCTGCTTACCTCCATCTTCCTGCCCATTGCTATTCATTGCTCCCTGCGACTCCCTTTCTGGTTCACTATATTATGGTCATGTGGTGCCCTTCCCATTTCTTTATCTCACTATACAGGCTTACTATGCCACTCCCTCTGCTACTTCAACAATCAATTACCCATCAAATAAAATGATAAACAATAAAAGACACTATGTGTACCTCTATTTTGTCTAGCTGTGCCAAATAGTTTCAAATCCCTCTGATGGAAAATACAAACACTGGGGGCATAAATAAGTCAGGAGGAGGATGCTGTGGATCCAACTGTCTGATACCTCTAGGGCAGGATAACCAAATGCTAGTCCATAAACATTAAGATGATCTCTCACTAGACTTTTTTTAATAAAGGAACTGAATGTGGAGACCACTGAAGTAAGTAATTATGGGTAAGGAGGAAAAGGAGTTGAACAGAGGAAAATAGGTAGAAGTACAGGGGAGAAAGGGAGGAAGGGGATGCTGTGCTCAGGTGGCTTAGAGCGGATATTGTACGCCTTATCTGTCACCTGCAGGTCTGTGCTTATTATAGAGAGAAGCAAAGTCAGAGCAGAATGTAAGAAGAGTACGAGTGTGAGTGCATATAGGGGAGAAATGCAGAGTCAAACTGCAGCGATGCCTTTACTTCTTCGAAAGCACAGAGGGCAATGACAAAAAAATAAATCAATTTTTAAAAACAAAGAACTGAGCTGCTCCTCTGTGATCTGTTTTAAATGCCAGGGCAACATAGAGCTCATAACTTCTCAACGTTTGGACAATATGCAGCTGCATAATATGTACTGGTACATTTAGGTAATCTGTACAAATACTACTGCAAAATCTGTGCTGACAGTGAGTTTTTGGGAATATAACAACTCCTCAAGTAGACTCAAGTTAGATATGGCTGTACTGACACATTTCTGTAGAAACTAAATTAGTAAACATGTATACATATTGCAGACTGTGTATATACTATATATCAGTAGTCACTGCTGTGACAGTGGAAATAATACAAATGCTATCTTGTTCCTGCACACCTGACCTGGTGTTACTGTCAATCAAGGGAATTTGCTTCAGTCATTATCACAGTGGTCTACATCCCACCACAGGCATGTGCAGAGGCTGTTCTGTTGGATCTTTGCAAAGACTTCAGCTGCTCATAGACTCGTAATCCTGATGCTGCGCTCACTGTTCTGCCGGAGACTTCAATCAGACTAACCTTAAAAAGGTTATGCCTGACTTTCATCAACATATTGACTGTGCCACAAGGGGAATAAACACTCGGGGCTATTGCCATTGCCACCATTAAAAATGGCTACAGAATGGAATCGCTACCCGTTCTGGAAGAGCAACCATTTTGCTGTTTTGCTGAGGTCTAAGAATGCAAACAACTATGATGTATGTCCCCAAGGGTGTGAGAGGTCAAGATATTGTCGGGCTAATCATAGGCCATATTACAGTCTACACTCCATGATGCAGTCTGTCTGGAGCACATTCTAGGACAACGCTATTGACATCGCCAATGACATCGCCAATGACAATGGATTGACATTGCATGAGGTGGATTTAATTTGTGAAACCAACAACACAAACAACTGTACCCAAAACTACAGTTAAATCATTCCACAACCAGAAACTATGTATTACCAGAACCATCCAGGATGCCATAAACAAATACACTGCAGCCTACAACTCAGGGCTGCACAGAAAAAGTGCAATTATAAAGCAGCAGCATACAATGCAAAAACATGAGTATATGAGGCAAAAAGGACTGTAGGAAAAAGTGTAAACTATAATTCCAAGAGGGCAACTCCAGAAGCATATTGCAAGTTTCAAGAACTATGACAGATTACAAGCCCACACTGTCTTCTTGTCAGGTGATGATGTCTCTCTAGTGAGTGAGCAAAACAACTTGTATGCTCACTTTAAGGCCATCAGCAGCCAGCAAGCAAAAACAGCTGAAGCAGAGGTTAATGGATGGGTGGGTGCACTTTTCACACCTATCACCCTTTCAGAGTATGATGTCAGGAGGGCTTTCAAGCGTGTGAACACCAAGAAAGCAGTAGGATCAGTCAGTGTCAGTAGGCAGGTTCTCAACTATGTGTTGACCAACTAGCGCCAGTGTACACAATGACATTCAATCTGTTCTTGGCTCAGTCTGTCATACATTCATGCTTCATGATGTCCATGTACATCTGCCCTCACTACGTAAAGCACTGGACTCACTACAGTTTTCTACCGTCCCAACTGATCAAGGAAGGAAGCTATGTGAGATTTCATTTTCATTAACTAGAATTCAGCAACACCATAATTTCCTCCAAGCTTGTCACAGAGCTCAAGCACTTGGGATTTAATACCTCACAGGGTCTGACATAACCAACGTCCCAAAGGCCCAGGGCCAATAAAAAATGTATGCAGAGCAAGTTGATTGGCCAGTGACAGCCAGTCAGAGTCATGGTAGAAAAATAAATTGGTGGCTTGGTGACTGATAAATACAGCAACTTGCAATCACAGTGTAGGGCCAGGTTCACATCGCTGTGTGGCACAGCATCAATGCTAATCACTACTAAATGATCAATGTTACAGCTGAAATTTCACATTGTACATAATAATCATGATCACACATCACATACACTTTCTCCACTTTGAGTAGCTGACTGGAAACATCTCTTTACTGTACTCTCTGGCAGTGCCTGTATGCATGAGTGCTGGGTTCCACGCACACGCAAAGCTGACTATGGTGAGAGTGACATGCAGAACATAAATCTAAATATGACACCTTCTAGTGGTCAACTCCCCTCTCATCCCAGCCACTACATTTTATAGTTATACTGAGCTCATTATGCTAATAGCCATTATTATGAACACATTCAAAACAGACATTCATTGACTGTTGCATGTCTGGTGTTTGGTTTGAACTTCAGTGGCGACTGTATGTGTACTTGCTCTCTATCACTTTTTTTCTCTTTGAGGCACATGTACACAAGCAAGTAGACACAAAGTGCTTGACTGCAAATTTTTTACTGAATATGCATTTAAGGACTTGCCTGCAACCAAACTATGATCTTATTTTTTACATTTAATTTTATTGAGAGACATATATATATATATATATATATATATATATATATATATATATATATATATACACACCTGTAGGCAGTGTCGTGTTCTGTTAATAGATGTTACTGTTACTAGATAACAGTTCAAATCTCACCTGAAATTCTGCCCTTTCAGTTTGTGGATTTGGGCATCACGACTCATATGTGATGCTCAAACCTACCTTTAAATCATCTCAAAAAGTCAAAATCTGTTCATATTATTTTTCATTCAGTTCTTGAATTATGATTAATACTGACTTATGATTAATACTGTGACATAAGAGTACACCTCACTGTGTCTGTGCTGTTCAGGACACTGCTAGTACCCAGAATTAGTTGTGAGGGCTGTGTTCTGAGATCTAATGCCTATAATGCTACATCGCCATATTGTGCCAACCAGGATTGGAGCCATTTACTGAAGCCATTTACTGAAAATGAGTGCAGTGGACACAAATATCAATCAATATTTTGGCATCACTATACAATTCTATTCAGAACTGCATCTGCATTGAGAAATGGAGTCTGTGATGAAGTATAGTCTTTCTTTCACTGTCTCTCAATATGCAATATCAATACATCAGCTTCACCAATTTGGCAACTTTTTTGTAAATATGATTGATTAATGTTAGTACATTAAATCTAGATTTCTATGGTAATTGTAATTCAATCAAACAGGGCAAACATGATTTTTATTTCTGAGAATAAATGGTGTTAAAAGTTTTACTAGGATTTAATATGCACTTACTGTAAGGTCTACT
The DNA here is from genome assembly GCA_024605115.1 of Rastrelliger brachysoma. NCBI lineage: Eukaryota > Metazoa > Chordata > Actinopteri > Scombriformes > Scombridae > Rastrelliger > Rastrelliger brachysoma. The sequence goes on from JANJYP010065466.1 coordinate 9,371, forward strand.
GTACAAATGCAGCCAAGCTCTTCTTCTGTTTGTCAGACATTTTTTGTCTCTTGAGTTCCGATCAAGTTTCTGCTGACTTTGCCCATCTCAGTTTTGGTAATAAAATTACTTTCTTGCGGGCTACAGATGCTGATGGGTTATCGTTAACTTTTTTTTCTTTTAGTATTCCACACCTATGCTCAGTTTTGTTATTTCTGACAGACTTTTTTTTCAGCAGAATAAATCACTGTGACAGCAGCACCTCGACAGAAAGATACAGACACAGCATATAACCAATTGAAGCAACTATCTGAAAAAAGGGGGGAAAAAAGCATATCGACTATGGTCCACATTTGGTTGCTGCTGGCAGAAATCTTGTCAGCTTGCTTGCCAGTGGAAGTACAGCTGAAGTGTTGACAGAAGCTGACTCTTGAGCCATAGTGGCAGCAGCCGCCTGAGAGAAGTGGGTTTGCCAGTGGAATAAGAATAGTATGCCAGTTTTAAGTGGTACCTGCCAGTGAATAAGACATTCTATACCAGAAAGTATCAGACGCACTTTTAGGGATGATAATGTTTATGTTACACGACAAGCATTATTTTTCACAAATTACATAAACAATGCCATAGAGTATTAATGTGTGTTAAATAGGTATAATCAAGAATGCTCCTCAAAGTTGTAAGAATAAAAATCACAGTGGCATGTCTTCTTTGGCATAACATTTAATCTGTCAGTGGCTCTGCTTTATCTATAAAGCATGGACTGTAAAATATATTTCCCAAGTAATGGTGCCAGAAATATCAGATGATGTGACATATTGAGTGACAGAATCTTTCAGCTCCTCTGTCATCATTATATCCAGTTTAATAGAAAAGCTAAATACTGTATCTATAAACTTCCACCTGTTCTAAAATATGTTTGTCTGAAATCCTCACTGCTAATATGTTCCACAATTACACCTAATTATATTCAAAAAAACTGTTTTGTTGAAGGGACAGTCGTTTAAACATACATTATTTGTTACACATACAGTTGAAATTTGGTCTGTGCATCCCAAATATGAGGAGCAGTGGGCAGCTACAGTGCATCGACTGGAGACTAATTGTAGTTCTATGTTAGTTGGTCAAGGGCACCGACAGCATAACTGTGTTTCTTGACAATGGGAGGAAAATGGAGCACCTGGAGGAAATACACGCAAACATGGGGAGAACATGCAAACAGAAAGGCCCTATGCCAGCCAGATGTTGAACTTAAGACCTTCTTTCTGTGAGGCAACAGTGCTAACCACTGAACCACTGTGCTACCGAATCACTGCTTAGTCTCCTCTTGAAATAGTTCACATTTGAGCTGTTGTTTTTGTGAATGTGCTCTGTGGCCAAATTTCATGGCAGGGATGACTTCTAATCAGAATCAATACACATAATTGGTGCAGGCATTCTGCAGATTGAAGCTGTCAGTGTGCCTGATACAATGTTTTTCCCGATCACAATCTTGACATCAAAGTTCGCCATATAAGTTTGACATGGTCATGATCATTCTTAGCATTAATTAATTGAGAGGTTGTAAATATGGTGTTACTTTTGCAAACACTAATTTCTGTGTGTGACATGAAATGAAAAAATATTTTCATAGTCACTCCTTTAATTCTGAAAATTATTTTCATATGTGGTCCTTTTTCTGCATTAATATTTGTGTAGAGATAATGAAACTTCGGTTTGTGAGGAGGGGCGGTGAGACAGCTTCTTATTTACATTCAACTTTTAATCCATTTTGAGTGTATTTTGACTTAAGTGTCTATTATTTATACATTATGTAATAGAATCATGGTGTCATAATAATGTTCTCATATTTCTCTTATTTGATGCTTTGCAATGTATGTATACAATGAGCCATGACTTTTTGCCCGAGTCTTAGCATTCCCATACTACTAATACTGTACATTAATTTATATCAGTTCAAATAAGCTCTGCTGCTACTTTTGCCTATATTAAGCTATCTTAAGCCTGTAATCTATTCATTTTTCACATTCTCATAAAGAAATCATACTTTACTTATTCTTGTTGCAGCATTGTGAGGGATTTCGTTCTGTGATTTCACAACACTATACGGTCACAGTGTAAATAATTTGTTTTTATCTCTACATTACCTTCTACTACACTTTTAATTATTGGCTTACCTGCTGTAGTAAGGCAAAGCTCCTCATCACTGTTATCCTGACAGTTGTCCTGGCCATTACATAAGAAGCTGCGGTCTACACAGCGGCCATTTCGACACTTGAAGCGAGCCTCTGAGCACACCAGTGGGTTTCCTGCTGTGGGTGAACAGAGGTCTAGTGTTAGTTCAAATAGAGTTTCAGTTACTTGAGAACACATGTGTGACTCTCCCACTGAGAAATAAACTTCTGTGCATAAACAAAGTTTTTGAAAGTAAAGTAAATTAATATTCTCCAATGGTTGTTTGATCAATCTGTTTGAAGATGATTTGTGTACTTGCTGATCTCACTCCAAATACAACACTTTGATGTGATTAAATTTAAAATGAAAACAGATATTACATTTTCATAGGGATTCTCAGAGAAGAAATCATGGAAAACAGTGAGTTAGTAGAAAATTTGATATGGGCAGTTTGATTAAATCAATCAAAAACACTACAGAAAAATAAACAAAACAAACAAACAAAAAAAAACTTCACTAAGTACTTTCCAGCACTACTGCTTCTTTTCATTACATGATCTGGTTTTGACATTGTCTGTAGTTTCTGCAAAATGAGGTGGAATTATCTTGTGAGAAGATCCAGACAATTACACAGTGGTGACGCAGTATGTGCTGGGAGCATGAAGCAAAGCTCCATTTAAATAGCTAGATTAGATTTGTGAGCATGGGGCCCTGTAGGCTAGGCACACTGACTCTGACAATACCATGATTGGCCTGATGCATGTTTCCCACTGGTAAAGCAGATATGGGGTCATGTGAGGACAATCTACATCACTAATAATATATTATTATATGTACACAATACCTAGATGTGGTTGTTCCACTCTTTGTGCAGTTCAATACAATATGGGCAGCAATTACAGTCTACAGTGTGATTTTTTAGGCACAAAATCACATAGGGGTTAGAGGTTACAAACAAGTAAAGATGAGTCTTTTTTGAAAGGGTAATAGACTTTGTTACATTTATACTCTTGGTACAACTGTTGTTATCTGCACTAAAAGCAGGATTTGAGTGAGTGAAGGGAAGGCAAGGGGCAGCAACAATAGAGAAATTGAATTCTTTATAAAATTCTCATTTTCCTCTGCAAAATAGGAACATAAAGACAAGGTAAAGGTAGTAGGTACAAAATGTGCATCCTGTACCTCTGAAAACAGAGTTAATTGTCACATCTAAATAATCAGTTCATTTTTGTAAGCAAGGTAGTTACATTTATTTGTTCACAATAGAAATCCTGCACAAAGTAATGTTTTTATTAACCTTTGTGTGCACCAACAATGTTTTCTACCCCGGTTTCTGTTAGTTAAGACCGCAATGTTGCTTTGTAGGAAGTGTCGTGTGATTTTGAACCATCTAAGTGTTTTAAAATAGGTGTTGTGTGCGCCACTCAGAAAGTGCCCTGCCCGCTGCCGTTTTGCTAGTCCCTGAGCCTCGGAGCGCAAAAAAATACAAACAAGCATAACTCCGGAGAGTCTGCGATAAAGATATTTTTATATTTGATATAATGTTTGACTAATGTCCATGAGGGGGAAAAGCCTATGTAAAATGGCGCGTGTATCACTTTAACCCTGTTATGTAGTGTTTTTCTAGTCATAGCGACCACTCAAAGCACTTGCCAACCTACTTATGAGGGAGAAACTAAACATTCATACACATTGATTGACCCAACAACGGGAGTCAGAGATCGACCCTCAATCCCCCGATTAGTGGACGCCCACTCCCAGAGCATACCTGCCAACATTTGAGTAATACAATCTGGGAGATTTTTGTAGTGGACAGGAGGATGTATAATATTTATTTATATTTTATTTATTAGTATTTATTTTACTTAATGTTTATTTATTCATGTCATGTTTTTATTACAAAACGATCATCACAAAAACACTGCACTGTATTTAATATTACAGTGCAAAAAATGTTGTAAATTGTTATTTAAGCCTTTTCCTTTCATTATGAAAGATATCTGCTGGATACTCTCTCTCAGCTGTTTTAACACCACATCTGTAGCCTGAGCAGAGATCAACTGCACTACCTCTAAGGCAACGTTGGATAATTTGGACAACGTAAATTAAGGGAGATTTCCAGGAGAAATGACAATATCGGAGGGGGGAGTTGGCAGTTATGCCCTCGAGATGACTGTTGTTTTAATAATCTATCTTTATTTGTCTGACTAACTACTCCTTAATTTATTTCTCACTGGCCTATTCAAACTATACAATATATAATAAATATAATAAAATGCTAAGTAATTTGTTCTTTTGTAGCATATCACTGGAATACAATACTAGTCTCATATTTACAAGAAAATGTGTAGTAAAGTGTATTTTCTGCACTATACCATCCATTGGCTGTATGACTGGTAGCTGCAGTATAAAATGAAATGATAGGGTGCATGAATGCTGGTGAGCACACTTACTGCAGTTTTCTTCATCACTCCCATCAGGACAGTCGCTGAAGCCATTACATCGGAAACGTCCAATGATGCAGTGGACACCGTTAGCACATGCGAAGAATGTAGGGGCGCACTTCGACTTGACCTTAGCTAAGGACAGAAGGAGTGTTGGGAAAAGTGGAGAGAGAGAGAGTAGAACAATGGATTAGTCTATTAGTGATGGACGGAAGATGGAGCACATTTCAACACTGTATTATGTTTTATGACAGAATTAGCCTTGGCTGTGATACATGAAGGGAATAAGTATGGTCAGATAAAGAAAGGTCTAAAACCTGAAATTTTATGATGGTGGTGCAGCAGCAACACAACAATTTTTCGCTGAATTTCCAATTTAAAAAAGCAAATCATTGAATTACTAGACACTGTACAAGATTCAAATACTCACAGCTGCTGTGTTATCAAGACAAAATTAATAATTACTCATCCAATTTTGTAATGTAGCACTTATCTTCATGTTCTCTTAAGTATGACAAGTAGGAGGTAAGATCCCAAGCACAAAGTACTGATAGGAGAAGAAAACGAGTTAATGACAAAGACAAAGAGAGCAAATTGTGTGGGAGAGTGTTTGTATGGATTCTATCATTGATCACCCTAAGCAGGCCATGGGTCTTATCTCACAGGACAGGCCTGAGACTGAGTGACGAGCCTGCAGAACATCAATGCTTGGCGTCCTCCGTTTAGCACTAACCCAGAGCTTTAACTCAAACACATTGATCTTTCCTGGCAGAAGCAGAAAAACAAGATAGCAGGTAGATGCAAGCAAAGACATCAGAAAATAAAGGACCTTGTTTTGGCTCAATCACTGTGAAGTTAGACTTCTAACAAGGAAAGACATACAAAAGACACTGCAGTGTGCAGCCTTTGCTAGTTGGAGTTTGTGATAATAACCCACATCTGAGTGAGAAACAGTATCATCTGTCAGACCTCAGTCTCTCTACTGTGGCCTTTGTCAAACTAGTTACGGAATATTTCTTACAAGTGATTTGCATGACAATACAGCAGCTTAAACTTGTAAATTTGGCTTTGTGTGAGAGCTGCTCTTGCTGTAATAGTATTTCATCAGAGACAAAGGAAGGAAAAGCTACCAATTACAGCTTAGACATTGTTATGATACTAGTTAAATAAAACTAGGAGTTAATGTCAGTGGGGGAACAGCATTGTAAATACTATGGAGCAACAATAGGATGCAGCAGCCCACACATTCAAACACATAGGGAGGGAGAGAGTGAGTGGGCATAGCACAGCATCTCAAAGCGAATCACCAAATGGTCTTTTTCCTTTTTTTTTTAACCTCAGCTGAATACAAAGGGTGGAACTGGCTCGCTCATAGGTTGGCATTGTGCCGTCTCAAATGCCAGGGGCACACATTTTTCCCTCTACAATATATTGTGGTAGGCTGATTTATGAGTTCTTTCAAGCTGTGGCGATTATGTGTGCTGAGGGGGGGAGGGCTAGGCATAACAACCAAAAAGGTTTGAAGCGCCCGTCTCCAGGATGAAATGTAATCCACTGAAAGCAGGAGGAAGCTGGGATAGTGCCCGCTCTATGTGTTTATGATCTGGGAAGCCTTTGTTTACCTGGCCAGCAGATGCCCTCACTACCCAAAGCTCATTTTGCATAGCATATCACATTCATTAGAGTCCAGGGAGAAAAACAGACATTGCGCTGAGCTGTGCTACTGCAAGTGAAATTAATTTAGCCACAAAGGCAGTACCATCCTGTATGTATTATTTTTATTTATTTAACATGTTTGCCTGCCTGTATTTTTCTGTTTTTTATTCTTGTTTTTTTTCGGGTTTTTTTTTTTTTTTTTTTTACTTTTTACCTTCTGGTGTCTTCATACACATGGATACTGCTTTTCATTTCCATTTGCTTTGCAGACTTGGCAAAGCCAACTCTGTTATTGCTGTGAGATTCCTTATTCACTTCCTCCCTCACCCCAATCTTCATTACCACTTCTACTCAGTGTCTGAAATAAACTTTATGACTCATTCGCCAAAGGGACTGGTAGATGCAAAAAAAAAAAAAAAAAAAAATCCACCAGTCAAGCGTATTTTGATCGGCCAAAAGTAGAAAGTTGCAGTACTGAATAGATGTGTTGTAAGGTGAATTGTGCTGTGAAACTAACAGTGCTTGATATGCTCTGAAGCCACTGCTTCTTTGCCTCAGACTGTTTCAAGTGCTCCTACATTTTTGCAGTACTGTATAGAGACAAACATGAGTAATTTCCTTCCAGCAATATATTTTTTGACTATTTTGGTACAAACATTCACTTGCCAGTGTGGAAGATTTCTTCAAAGACATACTTGCCAAATGGCAAATCTATCCTCACTTTGTGGGTGTTAATTTCAAACACTGCTTGCCAGAAGCACTGATCTGACCCAGTGTTTCATTTCCAAATTAGCTCAAAAGTCACATGAAGGGCACACTCATGAAAGAAAAGTCGTGGGTGGTATAAACAGCACTGGTTGGAGGGATAGAGATAATGTGCTTAGCTGTTTTTGGGGATGCATGGCCATTATAGCCTGAGCTGAGCAGTTTTCAGAGTGAGGAGGCAAAAAAATTAATTACAGGAAGTGAGTTCACTGCAGAGGAGATAGCAGAAGCACAAACGTATTAAATTTCCCAGTAAAGGTGTCCTGTTTTATTCCACATCCTAGACTCCTACTGTTCAAATATAAAGCCCTGCTGTTGATCCATTTAATACTGATTAATTTCAGCACATCTGCCTTTACTTTTCAATCTGTAACCATCCATTTCATCCCATATTCATCCCCTCTGTCATCACTCTGTTCCTTCATTTGAACTGCTTTAGTTCCATGCCAAATCTTCTTTCTCTTCTCTAAGTCTCTGTAGAAGTTGTTTACGAAAAGCAGGCAGGGTGTTGGACGGCTTCCAAACTTAGTTCCAGTGTTCAGCAGAGCAGCACAAATGAAAACCAATGAGGTAGCAGTCAAGCTGATTCCTTGAGGTAAGACTATCACTAGCAGAAAAACATGGCTGGATCACACCGAAACAGCTGGACGGCACACAAATGAAGGTATAACTTCTTTTCCTCTTATATCGCCCATATAATTATAGGCACACTCGCTGTAGTGAGCTGCTTATTTTGAGACCTGCTTAAAATTGAGATAAAATAGTGTTTTTAATAGCAAATAAAAACACATTTAATAGTAAAAAAAAACAAAAAACAAAACCTTCCATTCTTCCAATTTTCCAAATCCAGGCAAAGGGTTGTCCTACCTCACTTTGGCTTTAATAGTAAATCATTTGATACTTTAACATGAAGCTGAAACACAATATTTCTGTTTGTCTCTTCTTTCCCATTTTTAATCCCCCCAGCCCCTTGGCTTCAGCATTCATGTCAGACAGAATCTGACAGCGCAACTCCAGCTGTAGATAGTCTGCTTTGCTCTTCCCCAATATGCACCTCCATGCCCTTCTCCTTACTTCTCCACCTTTTCTCCCTCTCCTTGCTTCCCCTGAGAACAGAATAACTTGTTCAGCACAGGTAGGCTTGGTCGTGATGGGCATGCATGATTGACGGAGTGAGGAGAGGCGCAAGCTGGAGAAGGACTGGAGGAAAAGACTAACAAGGAAGAAAAAAAACAGAGGAGATGGAGCAGGAGAGAACAGAGGCTCAGAAAAAGAAGAGACAGCTGAGGACTTCAAAGGTTTCTCTGACCTTGCTGAGCATTTCTGAAGGGAGGAAATCAATAGGTAATGGAGTCAGGGTGTAAGCAAGAAGGGCAGGAGTAGTTTCAGAGTAGAGGTGCTGTAGGATCAAAATAATCACACCAAACATTTCACTGTCTAAGCCTTGCACACTAGTTGTACAATACAATAACCTTCTTGTGTACAGGAAAGAGTCACTGCAACATTTCAGAGCTGCCTTCAACACAAGGACCAAGTGTTCATGGGCCACTGGATGCTCTTGCAAAACTATCAAACTTCATGCTAAATGTGGAAACAAGTGCAGCTCATAGACTATACAGCAGGCACATGTGCAGAAAATAAGTAATATTTCAACATCTACCGATAAAAGGGGGGAGGGAAGCAAGGGCATGGTGAAAAAGCAGCAAGTGATTTGTCAGATAATAACCCTGTTGCAATATTCATCATAGAAAGCAATGTGCTGTTAAAATTGCCTTGTTTGATCTGGTGGTGCCCAACGTTATATTGTACAATGACAAGAGAGCATTTCTTATTCCTTTGAAGATTTTCGGAGCATCATTTTGCCTAATTTGTGACTATTGATGGAACAAGGATAGCATTCAGACTAAAACAGAAAACTAGTGAGAGGAAGAGAAAAAAAAAGAGATGCAGCATGAGACAAAATCAGAGAGAGTGAGAGAGAGAGACTGTATGTAAGACACTAATCAATATTTCATCCCTGTTCCTTGGTATTAATTACACAAGCTCATTGATCAGTCAACCATTAAGCACATGGGATGCACCGCATTCAGTCCCATTAAGCCTCCCTCTGCTTTCCTTACTTTTCTAACTATTAATCCTCCACAGACTCTTTTCTTTCTTTCCATTTTATCCTTTTTGCTTTTTGCTCTCTCTGGGCAAGGCTCAAACAACATGCAAACGAAGACATGAGAAAATCTAAGTACCCTAAACTCCTCAATCCCGCCTGTTTTTCCCCTTCCACAGTGTCTTTTTAAAATGTACACACCCACACAGAGACACAAAAATGAACCCGTTCTCAGAGCAAAGAACGCCTACGCAGAATGAAGCAAAGCAGAACTGAGCAGGACATAAGAAATAAAAAAAAAAAACAAAACATGCACACGCACCTGTCAGCATTATATGGCTCTTTGTGTTAAACATCACTGCATTGGTCACTGTTCTTATCACATACACACACACATCCTAATCTTAGCAACCTCTTCCCTCCCAGTGGTGGGTTTGGTAAAGAACTGGGAGTGTGTGAACCTTGATATCTACATCATAAACAATCTGTTTCAGGATTCTATACAGCCATTTCCACCCATGCTGTTGAGGAGTTCTTTGTTGTTGATAAGCATTTAGCAGCTCTGTTGAACTCAATATCTCATGGGCATTGTGTGTAGGTCAGTACTTACACACATAAACCCCCCCCCAAAAAAAAAAAGATAGCACTGATGCCACTCCAGGATTTGGCTGTGTTATGAGTGTGGAAAGCAATAATATGCGAGTAATCCAATGAACTGGATATATTTTGTTTCTAATTGTTGTGAAGAACAGGATCAATAAACAGTCCATTGCATAACGAAAAGTCCAAATGGTTATCCTTCATTGTTATGAAGTATTAATTGACTTTTAAACAAACTGAACATCAGCTACTGTCTGATCCTCTAATACAGGGGTCTTCAATGTTTTCCAGGCGAAGGACCCCCACACTGACGGAGATGGAGTGGGGACCCCCTACTTATATAAAAAAAACTGTTTTATATTAAACTGGTCCTATAGTGCCATGTATAAATTTACCTTGTTATTGTGCACTCCATACTAAGATATTAAAATAATACACAGGTTCATATATTCATGTTTTTATACAACTGCTATCTGTGGCATGGTCCAAGTTCACTACAGTGTGTTGGATTTAGGGTTGGATGCTATAGAAAAAAAGCAGATTGATTACTGAAAAATTCATATTGATTGATGTAAACCCTAACCCTAACCCGCACTTCATCAACTCTACCTCACTCAACCATGCTAACATCGTCTTGTAGTTGCTCTCTGATGGAGCAACTGTGTCTGAACTCGTATAAATAACAGTGAGACAGAACAAAGTAGACCTTGAACAGCCTGTCTAAGACCTAAGGAGAGAGTCACCATCACACACCACAGGTCTGCAGATGCTGTATCTCCTCCTCTCCTCTGTATCAGCAGTGCAATTGAGTGCTGTGTGAAAAAGCAGTGCTGTCCGACTCCATAATTAAGATATTTCACGTTGTTTCCAAGCAGGAAACAATATAGTGAAATATCGCCAAGCCCTCGTTGGATTCATGTTAATGTGTATTTAAAGACATTTAAATTTGTGGGAAAAATTGCAGTGGGGACTGCCTTGCAGTACCTCTGTGGACCCCCTGTTGAAGACTTCTGCTCTAATAAACTGTCCTTCTCATGTGTGAATATAACAGATTAGAAGTGGGAGCTATCAAGGCATTATTATATAAAATAATCTACCTGATGACACACAAGACACACAGTGTTATGTTACACACAGTGCTACTTGAGCTCAACTTTCAATTTCATGTATGGATAACTTACTAGCTGGATGCCAACTTCTCTGTGAACCTGTAACAGATTAATCTATGAGTGGTGGACACTTCAGCCTTTCAAAGGTTGAAACAGACTGTCAAAATCTTTCCATATAAGGCAAAACTATGTAATATTAAACAGCCATCGCATTTTACCAGCCCCATCATAGGATAATGGGAATGGTAAAAAGGTAAATGGACTGGAATTATATAGTACTTTAGTCATAGCAACCACTCAAGCATTTTAAGACTACATCACACTCACTCATTCACACACATTCATACACTGGTGACAGGGGCTACTATGCAGGGTGACAACCTGCTCACCAAGGGGAAACTAACCAGTCATACACATTCATACACCAAGTGTCTTGCTCAAGGACACGTCAATATCTATGAAATGGAATTATTAAAAAGATGTCTGGAAAAAATAGAATAAACAAGTTTTGATTCTGCTAAATACAAAACACAGACAAAGTGGAAATAGGATAAATGGCTTTGACGCATTGTATGTAACATTTTGGGCAAACTGAGGAAATGAGCAGCAGCCTTTTGGTGTGGTAGCTGTGTTATGATTTTTTTTTTTGAAAGAGCCAATGGCCCTGCTGATGACCCTTCCAGTTAAAAACAAAGGAAAAGTTAAAGTTTTGTGAGAAACTGTGCAGAACTGCGAATACATAGACAACTCCACACGGAGAGGCCATGCTCTCAGCCAGTAGGGCTGCTAGTTCACAACAGTCATTTCTTTGAAATGTGCTTCTCTGTCTTTTCTCTTCCTCTCAATTGCATTTCTGTAACCCATCCCCCCTTTCTTGATTCCCCCCCTCCTTATTTTATACACCATGCCCATTCACCCTTTCGGCCCTTCTGCACATCTCTCCTCTCTTGCTTGCTCAGACAAGGGCAAAGGGGCTAATCCTGGCTCTGAGGCCCAGTAAGCTCAGTCAGCTCTCCTCCTTCTCTCCTCTGTCAGTATCTATTTTGCCCAACACTCTCCAAGGCTGTCGTTATGGACACCAGAGAGCAGACTGGTACTTTTGACCTCTTTGTATGAAGAATTAGTCAGAAGCCTGTCTCTGAATGATTGCATGAAGACCCCTCAGACCTGCCAACACATACTGTCTCTGTATAGCACACCCAGAAAAGACCTGGGTTACTATACAAACTACTGAAATGTTTTCATCTAAAATTCTATTAAATTCACACACAACAAAGCAGAGGTGCATAAAAAATTGGACTTCATAAAAAATGATCTGTAGGGGGTCTTGGCCTGGCACAGCAGGACAGTAATACAATAAGCTGCATCTTTAATGCAGTAGAGCTCAAGCTGGAGCTCTTGCCTCTCTTCTCTCTGCTCAGACTGTTATTTAACAGCCAACGAAAGTATTTACATGACTCTAGTTGACCCTTGTGCTGGAGGGGACCGGAAGAACAAACAAACAAGAGAGGAGCAGCGGGGCTTTGGAGAAAAGGAGAGTCAGTCTTTTCTAGGAGAATAAACATTCCCTGACCATTTGAGAAACAATCCCTGGCCTGTCAGGCGTAACAGGCTGGGACATGTCAGTAATAACTAAGTGAATGCAGACCATTTTTGCATGGTTCTTTTCTGAAAGTCCACTGGAATGAAATATAGTCAGGTCAACAAAAATGAAGAAGTTTCTGAGGCAAAGTAATTGCTGGTAAAAAAGGAAGTGTCATTATAAGGTCATGTGTGGGTAGTTCTGTTTTGCACCTCGGTATGCACTATCACAGTTTCATTCAGATGAAAAAGAAAATTGATCTTTACATGTTGTAGCATGTATTTTGCAAGTCCAGATCAATTTGTTCTCTTTTTTGTTTCCCCTTTAGCTACATGGTTCCCAAAAACAGAATTCTGATTAATGAATTCTGATTAATGAGACACTGGGGAGATGTTACCACACGACCTTTACCTCTAGTACCACACAAGTATTCCTTGGATCAGANTTGATTAATGAATTCTGATTAATGAGACACTGGGGAGATGTTACCACACATGACCTTTACCTCTAGTACCACACAAGTATTCCTTGGATCAGAGACACCCACATCAGCACAATCTGCTGGCTCGACAACATGGGCTTACAGGAAATCTACTCTCTCACTTCAGCTGTCTTCTGCTGCAATGTACACGGTAAAAATAGGCACTGGTCCTTGAGCAAAAGATGTGGCACAGAATTTTATATGTTCACACATTCATATTATAAATATGTAGTTATTGTGTGTATATGCATGGATGCAAAGTATTCACATGTGCCTAATATGGGCATGGGCATTAGATTCAGACTAATTTTCCACAAATTGATGTAAAAGTGGTCAATAAAAGCTGCATCCACCGCTCATGTTTCTGCAAAGCTCTTGACAGAAGCCATCAGCTCGTATTACTGATGAAAGGAAATCTAATATCCTGTGGTGGTCAACACTGCATTGCCTCCATGGTAATGACTGAGATTACAAAAGGTGAAGGAAAGACATCAGATAGTATGCATCATTTCCTGCTTGATCCTAGTGAAAGTCACCCAGACGATGACATTTTAATTCAGTTCAATTATTAATTTATCACTTGCATAGTTGATAAAAAAAATATCAAAAAGCAGTGCAGTGAAATGGGGGGGAGGAGGGTAGCGACAGCAACTCCCAGCTGTCTCTCACCGTTTCACCACAAATAAAAAATAATTGTGCTAATTGAATATTCTGAGGAGTCTGCATTTAAAACTCACCTTTTATGTGGTCAATACATTTTCTGTAAAGCTAACAAATCTACCATACCACTCTGTTGAATGCAAATAAATAAATATATTAATGTATGAATGTGTGTGTCTCCTTTGAAGAGAGTTTCTCTAATTATGATTCCACTTGCTGACAATCAGGTGCTGTAGTCTGAACGTTTCGAGGCATTATGCTCTCCTCAGAAAATAGACATCCAGACAGAACTCCTGCTGTACTCACCATAATGAGTACTCCTCTCTACTCCCTCTTCTTCCCTGACACCCATGTTTCCCCTCCATCCCCCCTCCTCCATTTGTCTGTCTGTCTCTCCCTGCAGAGCCCCTAATGGAGCCTGGGGTTTGGGGATTTTGTGAAGCAGTCGCCAGAGATATCGACTGAGAACAAGCCAGGATAATAAGGCCCACTTATACCACAGCATATAATGTAGAATCGACAAAAACAAACACAAACAGTCCTCTCTAACATCTAGACAGGCAGCCTGAGCATCATGCTTTATGATAACTTGCTTTTAACTTTAGCAGTATGACATGTTTGTCAATAACAAACAACAACAAAAAAAGAAGAATCCTGCTCTTCTGTGGGTTCAAAGTGATAGTACCAGAGATGGATTTGATTGAGCACACGACAAACTGTCACCTGATTCACATAAAACAGGAACATTTAACTATTTAATTCTGATGTAATTAACTGAAATGCAGCTGAATATTTTTTTCCAGGTCTCATGGTTTTTGACAGTTTAAGGCCAGTGAATGATGAAACCAATCCATCTAAAAATTGTATTCATGTTTGCAACATACTTCATTCATTTAAAACTAAAGGTGTAGTAAAGAAAGAAGTCCATGATATCTGTTATACAATGAAATGACCAAGGCACTACAAACTAAGGAGATTGATTACTACAATTTGGTTAAATTGGCTGTCCTTGCGTGTGTGTTTGTTTCTGCGCGTGTGTGTGTTGGCATGCCATGGGACAAAACTTTGTCAAAAGCAGTCTGCTGGCTTGCTGTGCTGCCAACAAGAGAGAACAGTGAGATAACTGACTGCTGGAGGAGAAGAAAAAAAGAAATTGAGAAGAGGTGGCAGAATGGAGAACAAACCATATTATTATTTTTTTGGCAGAGAATTAGCTGGGTAAAACAAATCTCTGCAAGAAGAGGGTTATGCTTTTCTAATTGAAAACAAGCCTCTGTGAAGCAAATTACAAGCCAAAAGCCAAAAATCATCAGATGAGATAAAGACAGAAGGCGCTGAGAGTTGTGAAAATGGGATGCCAGTGTAAGAGCGTTAGAGAGATGAATATATCTGGAGATGTCTGTGTGTGTGTGTGTGTGTGTGTGTGTGTGTGTGTGTGTGGTGTGTGGGTGGGTGGTGTTTCCATTCAGTGTGGCGAGGACTCAAAGTCAATCTTCATCAGCAATCCCATCTATGTGTGGAGCTCTGGCTGAGAGGGATGGGGAAGAGGGAGGAGCAGCAGACCAAAAAGATCAAAGCCAANCTGTTTCCATTCAGTGTGGCGAGGACTCAAAGTCAATCTTCATCAGCAATCCCATCTATGTGTGGAGCTCTGGCTGAGAGGGAAGGGGAAGAGGGAGGAGCAGCAGACCAAAAAGATCAAAGCCAACTAAAAGTGAGGATCAAAACTCAACTATTACTGTAGCCTTACAGTAGAATTATGCACGCACTACCATTCCTGCACACAGAAGTAATCGGCCTTTGCTTTGATGGTATTAAGCTTTGGACTGGTGCTAAACTGGGGCCGAGGGTCTGGCGGGGAGGAGGGGGAGAGAAGGCTGGTGCTGTGAGGGAGAGAGAAGTTGAAGTTGGCAGAGAATTAGGTTCAAATGGCCTTTATGACTCAGTTGAAAGGGAAGGGAGAGGAGCTACAATTGCAATGTTGGATAGCAAGTGGCTATCTGGCTTCCATGCCAGAAAAAGAAAGAAAAGGATTTGATATTGGAGCCTAAACTGGACTTACGACAGCCTTTCTCGTCGCTCTTGTCAAAGCAGTCGGGCAGTCCGTCACACTGCCACCCACCTGGGACACATTTCCCATCTCCGCACATGAAGTTTCCAGGGATGTTGCACTCTGTGGTGAAGTTGTTCCCTGGGAGCAGCTGGCTCTCTGATCGAAAAACACACAGGATGACATAGAAACAGAGAGAGGAAAGAAAGGGAGAAAGAGAACAGACTATTACAATCTAACTCTATATAGAATTCAAACAAATCGAGGGATATTGCATTTTACCGATATTCATCGTCGCAGTCAAAATGGAAGACTGCTATTATCTCCATTCTCTAAAGATAGAGATTATTAAAAGCAGTGGTTCTATTTAAAAAGCCATATCAATCTAGGGGCAAATAAACAGAGGACAATCTCATGAATACTAAAGCAGAGCAGGTCATTTAGTGTTAACAGTGTTGTGGGCGTGAGCGTCACTTTAGAGCTGGGATATCATAATAGGGCAGATAAGGACACAAACACCAAAGAAAGCTCACATACAAACAAAGCACACATATTCCTTAGGAAACAGATGCACAGATATATAAACCGAGCAGAAATAAACACATTCAGCAGAAAGCATGTGCCCTGAACTAGTTTGGGGCATTTTCTACTTGACGCAGTGCAGCTGCAACATAATGGGCTGGAATGTTAAACATGGCCTTTTGGCTGATGTTTGACACTATGCAGTGAGTAGCTTAACTCGTAAAACAAAAAAAAAACAAAACAAAACAAAAAAAAACATAGGGCAGTAATGAGGGGTCTCATGCATACCAGGAAAGACTTTCATGCTGCAGTGCTGAAACTGGGTTCAGCTGGAAGGCAGTTTCATTACACTTGAGAGGCGGATGCAGGAGCTGCACCTGCTGCCAAGTGGTTTGGACCTTTAAGCCTGAAGGTGACGGTGTGGTTAACCAGAACTGTGACTGATTGGGTCACATTATAGATCATTCCTGCCTAAATGACTCCAATTGCAAAGAGCAGGGATGTGAAAATGTAACAAAAGGTGCTACACTGAGCAATTTTGTTACATCAAAACTATCACTGTCAATTTCACTGGCTTAATTACTCTAAACAAATGAGACTACAGCTGTAACACCCTCTATCTCACACTCAGTTAGATCCACTGACTAGTGGTGTTTACAACGGACTCAAATCTCAGAAAATATTATCATTGTTACCTCATCTGGTGTCACTTTCTTTGTGTTTTCTATCTTTTTTTACAGAATAGAATGATTAAGTTGAAACAGATCTTTCTTTTTTTAACACAGGTGCAAAATAATTCTCAGTGTGACATGGAAAATATAAAACTTGCAAAATAAAGTTTTGAGCAGCAGCGCTCTTTCTAATTTCATGCATTTGAATCAATTATGATTCCACACAATGCAATTTCAGAGAATGGTCAATGGTTTACAAAAATGCATCACTGACTTGTGTATGTTAATCTTCTACAAATGGCACACAACATGCTGTCTTTCATAAGGACGCTATAATCAATTGTAACACTGTTTAAAGAGAGAATTTGACTTTTATTCTTCTATAATATCAAAACAAATCAGATAAATGCATTCAATTTGTGCATAACAAAAAATAGTTTGTTTCCTCTAATCATTACAGAGACGCATTCTTGACAAGGCATTATTCATCTGTTGAGAGATCTGCTGTACTCGCACGCAAATAGAAAGCATCGACCTTTGAACGTTCATGAATTCATAACCAGAGCTCACAGGTTCGGCACACTTCGTTGATATTCACTCTGTAGATGGAGCTGGTTTTCAGAATACAGCCAAGTAACTGACACACAGAAATCACCTGTGCTTACATCATCCTCCTCCTGCTGTTGCCTTTTACTCGAGCAGCTTGTGGAAACCATGTATAGATCCTCTCTTAAATGAGACAGCACGGCCCTCCTGATTCTCTGTGGGGATGATGCAAACACCTCTTTTGTCTCTTGCAATATAGAAAAGGGGGAGTGACTAGTAAAGAGAACAGGCTCTTGTAATTTACGAAGACTGTAACGCATTCCAATTTTTATTTCTTTCAGTGGTGGAAGGACCTGTCAAATACACATAGCAGGTGAATGAAGGCATGCATGCAAAACAGGTGTGTCGGATCAAAAACTGTTAGACATACTTTTTGGTTACAAGTTTCACAAACCTAAAACAAACTCTGCCTGTTTCCCAGTTCAGTTCACCTGTACGGTAGATGATTTCAGTAAACACAATCCCAGATATTGCAGGGACCATTTCTTGTAGACAACACTGCCATGGTGAATCTCTAGGATATATAAACAGCCATTCAGGTGTGTTTAAAAACTGTAATGTCAAGTTCTTTTTTATGCTGATAAAAACACGACTATCTTCATATAATCTTCCGCTCTGCTTTCTCTCCCATCTTTGTTTGTTTGTGTTTTTTCTGACAAAGAAAGACCTATGCAAACATCTGTTCTTTGGCTCTTCTCAGACATGGGATATGTAACATTTGCTGGCTTCTTCTGTTAAAATTAACATTTTATGTAATTTTGACACTGGTGTCTTTCATGTTCTTGTTCTTTATGTCTTAACTGAAGATTTGAGTTAGATGTGGTAAGATTGGTGTATTAGAAAAGTGTAATGGCTTTGACATAGCACTAGTTCTTACTTAGGCATGAGACACAGAGAGAGAGGGGGAAAAGAGGAGAGAGCCTGAAGCAATGTCAGAGGACCATAGCTACACTATTGTTTACCAGCTCCATTTAAATAGTTCTTCATAACTATACAATCATAATGTGTATGGTGTATACTTAAAAATCCCTCAGCAGCCATACTTTCACACGGGCAGGTGGTGTGATTTGGGCCATTCAATGTTGGCAACACATTGCTACAAATATTACAGAAATGTCCATTCAGACCTGCACAGACCAAAGTGTAAGAGGGAGCTGTGTAAAATGACTACAAAGAGCTGGCTGTTTGAGAGGCATCAGGTTAATTGGAGAGTTGCTTTGAGAGCACGAGAGAAAAAGAAAGGGCCATGTGTGTGTGTGTGTGTGTGTGTGTGTGTGTGAGGGGCAGCCAAAAAGAGTGAAGAAGAAAGAAGTTTGACAGACAGCTCATCTTTTCCCATGAGTCTCCAATGACGCTAATGGCAAACCTGCGCAACAGTTCTAGCGTCCAGGTTGTGTGTCCCTCATTTGGCAAGCTCGACACACCTAATTATTTCTGTATGCCCTTGTCATTCTATCAGTACCATAATAAGCCTGACTACTTCCAGTGGTTTAGAGTTGAGGTAAAGAACATGCCCTGCTCATTACTACAGTAAGTGTGGCTACACAGCTCATTACAGGCTTCTCTATAAGCTTGTTCACATAATAATAACTTACTACAGTTCTCTGTAGGCACTGCAACACTCCCAAGGTGACCTGCAGAATTTTAATAGACATGACAGTGTTGATGCACAGTGTTTCACTCACTCATCCTATAAGATTTTACTGTCCATTATGTACTGCTGCACAACACAGCTGTATACAAGTGTGATCACACAGTGAGTGTGTGCGTAGGGCTCCAAGTGCCAGAGAGGGCATCAAACACACCTTAGTAAAGTAGGAAATGTATTCACAGATTTAAATTTCCTGGATCAATAATTCAACATTGTTAAAACACAAACAACACCTTTCCTACCATAGCAAGATAGACAAAAAGCTAAAAACTAATTTTCAACCAAATGAACCGTCCTCTGTTCTAATTACAATGGTCTCTATACAGCCAGCTATGAGACAAGAATGCAGGGACCATGTAAATGTGCAAGCCCGAAAAGACAAACTACAAAAATATTTAGTAATTCTGGTATGCAGTGCATGAGATCACTTCATACATCAATGATCTTCAGTTGGTTATACTGCAACACTGTGAAAAATGTGCCTTTACATAATATTTGGAAATTTTAATATTCAGTGACTGCACTCTTACACAATGCAGTGCACCCAAAATCAGTTGTCACAACATGACATTAATAATGAAAAATAATTTTCTTTGGTTTATTTTACTGAAAACAATTGCACTTTCAAATACACACACACACACACACACACGCACACACCTATATTTATATTAAGTTTTGTGACTCTTCTGCTGTGTGTAACTAATTGTACAATTCAGTTCTCTTATTTATGTTTATTTATGCTATTTACTTATTTAAAATTAGTGTATTGTGTTTTATTGTTTTTTAAAATGTATTATATTATTGAATTATTATTATGGATTTCTGCCTGATATATAGTTAGTTTTATAATGCACTATGTTGTATACTTCCAGTTTTCTTTTATTATTTATCCTTTTTTTTGGAGGGGGGATGAACGAGGTGGGGGGTGCACCCAAATGGCCAGAGGCTCAGTAGGTGTGTGAGGAAGAACTGGAGGAGATAAGGCAGGCATGACGTTGGACGACTGTGTACCTTGCTGGGGTAGTGTGGACCAATTACTCAGGGTAAATATTGACTATACTATTCTTGCCTTTGCACATCCATCCTCTGCCTCCCTCTCACCTTTTTCTACCTTCTACCATGCTTACGTCCACTAAGCTCGTATTTAGACTGTTAAATCATCAGAATCTTTCAGGCATCAGTTAGATACTTTTTAATTAGCATTGACATTTTCTGTCTGCGCTGTTTCCAAGAAGTTTCACTGCTTCACCCAGGGTGATATCCTCCCTTATTCATCTTTCAACTCAGCTGCTGTTACTGTATATAAAGTGCACCTCTCTTACTTCAATTATAATTTTAAATAAAAATGAACTCCCAGCACAAATATGACTCTAATTTCCCTGTGGTTCTGAATAATATTGAAATTAAATTTTGAATATTTTTCAATATTTTCTAAAGGCAAAAACCCTCCATAATGCATTATTTCCCTTTCCCATGCTGAGTCATAAGTGACATGCAATATGAAAACTGTTGACAATAACTTTAAAGGGAACCCTATTGTTATGTTTTTAGACCAAAAGAAAAAAAATAGTGACAAGTGAATAATCATTTGTTTCTGATGTGGTTTTTCCAAGTTCAATTTTTTAAAAACTACTCCCTCCCTAAAAAATACTGAACCTCTAAATATATAAATACAGATCAAAAGTAAACTATAAACTCTATTATCAGTGTATGATCACTAGAGGCTTCATATTTCTAGTCACACTTTTACTGGATTCAAAACTAGTTATGCTTGTACGTGCATGTGTTAAATTTAAAGCGAAAATCTGTGCACCATGTGTGCCAGCACGTCACATCAGCACACATTAATCTGTACATACATCATTTTATATGAAGGTCAAACATCCAAGTAAAGTAACATTAAGCTGAACACACCTGAGTGGAGGGAAGCTTTGAACCAATATTAAACCAACACCAATATTACTGGGTTAAATTTGACCTTAAGTGATGTCACGAAAAACCTAACTCATCCCACATGTAAATTGTAATGAAATTAAAATGTTGTCTCCCAGTCTGTACTTTTGACTGGAAATAGAAAGATCTCTTAAAAGGGTTGTCAATTATGCAATATCTTTGACCACTGTTGCTCATTTGAACAAGCAAAAATCAAATCAGTGTATTAATGGCAAGCTTCCAACGTTCATCCTAAGATTTGAGTGTGCTTCTTACATAATAATTCTGGAAATGGCAGTTTAGAGACTTCAGTGCACCCTGAGCAATCTCTAAATATGCAAAGACAGCTGCTGCAAGGCAGTCGATGGTCCAGCCACCCACATATGCTAGTTTCTCTCAGGTCTTATAAATATTTCCATGCCAAATATTAGCATGCTGCCCCGACACTGAATACCTAACTCAGGGCTTTCCACATGGAGTTGTCATCCAGTGAGAAAAAGTAGTCATTTGGGCCATAAATGCTCAAATTTGGTGGCTTCTGGCACATGTGAACCCCGCTATTCCATCATATGATCTTCATTATTGCTTATTTTAGTTTGCTAACTTCCTTTTGGGTGGCATTTTTCCTCTCCCTTTTCCTTGTTTATTGACATACTCCACACCTATGTGCAGTAAGATGGTATGATGCACACGGAATATTCGAGCAGAGCACCAAAAATACCAAGTTACTGTCACCATTTTTCCTAAAATAGCTCATCTTTAGAGGATGTTCCCTGCCTGTGCAATCTTTACAGTTCGTAATGTAATTTTCTAATATCTGTCAATCACTGAAGATAACAACCTCTCAGCTGAGTGCAAGCACACATTCATTTGGAGCGCATGGAGGCAGCACTGATGCAGTCCTGTATGTATCATTATGCTCATATTGTTTTAAAGCAGAGACTAATGGTTGTAAATGTATACACATCATGAATTGCATGTTAATTAAACATTTTATTATAATCAAATATACATTTAATAAAGTAGATGGTTTGACTTAATTGAGTAGTCAGCTGTTTGGCTTGCAGCAGGCGCTTATGGGATGCCCTGCGATTTTGCTATTAAAATCTATAATAATACAAATTTATAAACTTGGAAGCATATTGCTTATACATCCTATATAAAAACCCTAATCTGGAGGTATAGTGTGGGCAGAAAGGAAGGCTACTATAAGGAGTTAACACCAGACTATGAAAGGAAGCTCATTAAGGAAAAAGGGAGATAAAGATGAAGATATGAAAGGTAATACATGTGAAAGGAGGAAGTATAAGGATTCAGCTGGACAACAGTCGCATCAAACAATTACAATGGTAAAGGTAGAGGAACAATAAAAAAAGAAACAGAGGGGTGGACAGAAACATCATTTTCAGCCCTCAGATTCCTAGTAATAGCCGCCCTAAGCGAGTTCTATTCCCTGTGCTCTGAGCATGAAAGGTCAGTCATATAAATCTATATCTGAGATGACTATTGGCTTGGCTCTTACTGCTTTAACCCCATCATGCACAGCAGACTTGGATATATGACCTGCATTGATTAGCCCCAGGTGAAAGGTTGTGCATTGGAATTGAAACAGCACCAAAAAACTGATTGGACTGTCTTTGTATAATTTGAAAGCTTTGATAAAAGTGAAAAGCAACATCCAGGGTATGAGAATAGTTTTTGTCAATGTGAAGGTCACAGAGCCAGTGTATTGTGTGTGTTCCTTGGCTAGGTGGAACTGAGGGAACATTGAGCTATGTGGAGGCACCTGGCTAGCATCGTCATTTAATTCATATAAATAAATTTCCGTTTGTTACTGACTCCTTTCTCACCTCTTTGTTGTGGCCTGTCAGCCAGTCATAACAGCCAACAAAAGTAATCCCTATTTTTCATCAACCATCCCTTAACACAGCCTTTTGTCCTCAGTGATACAGTTTGCTGTGTGAAACAGTCTCAAGTGAATTGTGTGAAATACTTTGCTAAGTTTGAAGCCAAGTTATATTACAGCCTGATAATGTCAATAAAAACATGGAAGACAAGGTCCGTTGTGTTGGAGGATAAAGGAGAAGTGAATCGATACAGCCTCGCTCAGAATAAAAATTAGCTTTTTCAGGCTCAGGGATATAAACTTATTTTCGCCTTGACTACAACAGAGGGGGTAGCAATATAACCATAGAGGTCCAAGACTTACTCAGCAACTGAGTAATTAAGTTGCACAATTGGTTGGCTGGCAAAATTTTGGAGATTCCCATTGGCCATTGCTCTTTCAAAATGAATCAGCATGAACTGTTTTCAATTACGTCTACAGGGGACATTAACAGCAATCCTACTCATTGACTACAGCTCATTCCAAATTCATCACACGTTAAGAGCGCCCTGCAGACGAGTCAGCAGATGCCCTACCTTGGTCTGCACCTGTACTCCAACGCCATCACTGTATAACTTTCAGAGGAGCATGTGGAGTCATTGTTGTGGCCGACTGCGAATGAGATCTGCGGCCTTGTTGCCGGCGGGGAGTGTCATGTTGCTTCTCAGGATGATGTCGGCAGCTCACACAGTGATGTGCCTGAGGCTGCTGAACATTAAACACCTCCAGCATTGGTTTGCTTGCAATGGAGGAGAGAAAACAAGTCTCCATGTGCTGAGGCATGAGGGAGAGCACACAGAATAACAACCACTCAAACAAAACACTTAGAAAAACAATTGACAACTACAGACAAACAAATGCAGGGGGAGCAGGGGGAGTTACCAGATAATTAGAGTAATTAGGAAAAAATCTCTCTTTCAAATGACACATTCAAAGACATGGCCAGAGAGTATTGTTCATGCAACTTCATTTACAACCTTATTTTTTAACTCAAGCACAGATTAATCAATATTATTTAACAACAAATAATATTGGAACTACTGCAGAAAATAGCACATAAAACACAATGTCCAGTAATTCACATTATAAACATAACCACTGACTATTCCTGCAACAACTGACTGCAATTCTGCATTCTGTTATACACTGTGCAGGTACAGTATATACAATAAAGAGCAGCTTTGCTTGTATTTGAAGCAATGTGAACAACTAGCTAAAGCACTACCACACTCAGCTAACCCACCATTATTGTTTATGTTGTTGCCTTTGTTTGGTCCTGTGTAAAAAAGTCATGATAGCAAAATGAGGGGCATCCCACATTATGGTAATATGGTGGGGTGTCTAAAGAAAGAGGGGTTCTTGACTTGTTCATTTTCACACCACTCTTAATGAACTAGCTAAATAATCAGGTGGGGGTGATACAGCAATGT